>JAMJFZ010000484.1:1497500-1692500 GCA_026225945.1 Cricetomys ansorgei
CTCACCCGGCTCCTCCTGACCAGTGGGCGAGCCTTTTCATGCCAGCTGGACAAGGCCCTGGTGGATGACATCAAGGAGAAGCTATGCTACGTGGCCCTGCAGCCTGAGGAGGAACTCTCTCGGAGGGCGGAAGATGTCTTGAGGGAGTACAAACTGCCCGACGGTAATGTCATCTACATCGGAGACCAGCTGTACCAGGCTCCTGAGGTCCTGTTCTCACCAGACCAGCTGGGTACCCAGGGCCCAGGGCTGGCGCAGATGGCATCTAACAGCATAGCCAAGTGTGATGCCGACATACAGGAGATACTCTTTGGGGAGATCGTTCTGTCGGGGGGCAGCACGCTGTTTCAGGGGCTAGATGACAGGCTCCTGAGGGAACTGGAGCAACTGGCTTCCAAGGGGGTCCCCATCAAGATCACTGCACCCCCTGACCGCTGGTTCTCCACATGGATTGGAGCATCCATCATCACCTCTCTGAACAGCTTTAAGCAGATGTGGATCACTTCTGCAGACTTCAAGGAGTTTGGCGCATCCGTGGTCCAGAGACGGTGCTTCTGAAAGACTCCATGCTCCCGTAACCATGTTGTCCCTCACAAGGGACACCCATGGGAAGTAAGCTCTCCCATGGCTTTTGCGTGATTTTCAAATAAAGAATGGTGAAGCACTTGACTGTTAGGCTTGGTTCATTCTCTGAGATAGCAGAATTGTTTTGAAGCTGGCTGCCAGGGACCCTCCTGTTTCCCCCTCCCCAGCAACAATGTGGCATGTACTTTACCAACTAAGCCCTCTCCCTAAGCCCCTAGAAGAATCCTTTTGCCCTTGCCCTTTTGAGAGAGCCATGATGCTGTCTGGCTGCAGAGCTCTGGCAAAGTCTCTTCAGTGTTGCTGGAGAATCTACATCTTTAGGGGCCTTGGGGATGACTGAGAGTTGGTCAACAGTCAGCAGGAGGCTGAAGAGCAGGTCTAAACACTAAGCGGTCCTGAAGGTTCAAGGAGCCCTCACCTGGAGGTCCTTGCCCTGCAAGACAAGGTTGTCCTCAGGCCAGGCAGCAAGGAGCCTTTGTCTTCTTCATGAGGTGGTGGCCATGGATCTGGGAGCAGATATCAGCAGTTCAGGGCTCCCCACACAGCTAAGGGTGACTGTGTTTGTTTTCACTTTCAATGATGTTTATAGCATCATTGTTTGGGGGCAGAATACTGGAAACAAAGTTAATGGCCTTCAGAGTAACGGTTGGATAGCTGATGCGTGAAGGGAATTTCCACGTGCATTTGGTGGACTTCTCCCAAAACACAATTGGCAGAGAAGTGGAAAATACAGAGAAATCCTATGATCCTCTCACTTCCTCCTTGCCTCTGTGTGTGTGTGTGTGTGTGTGTGTGTGTGTGTGTGTATGCAAGTCATACATGCATGTGGAAGCCAGAAGCCAATCTTGGGTATCCTCCCCAAGGAGTTTGTCCATGTAGCATTTTGAGACAGAGTTTCTCATGGGCTGGCCTGGAGCTCACTGGTTCAGATAGACAGGATGGCCATCGAGCCCCAAAATAATTCTGTGTCTATCTCCATAGCCCTGGTATTAAAAATGTATACCTCCATATCTGACTTTTTTAAAAAAATAATTTTACTGTTTTTAGATACATGTGTGAGTGTTTTGCTTGCATGCATGAAGAGCACCACACCCGTGCCTGATTCAGATGTTCAGAAAAGGGTGTCAGGTCTCCTGGAACTGGAATTATAGGTGGTTGTGAGCCACCACTGCGTGACAAAGCGTCCCCTAGGGAGATGCTACACACACACATCTACTCGGCTCAGATAGGAAGCCCACGGCAGGCCAAAGTGCAGATGCCACCAAAGTCCAGCTTGGTGAAGCATGAGTTTTCCTGGAGTGACTTACAGGAATATGGGTGAGGGGTCACTTACAGGAACAGAAACGACTCAAAGTCAGATGCGTCACCAAAGCCCACCCCAGACAGATCACTAAATCTAGGAACCTGGAGCCCATTGCCGAGCCTGGGCAGCTCAACAGGTTGGAGAGTGTCCTTTCCAAGTGACTCAGTTGGTCTAAGCCTCTTCCAGGCAGCAGCTGATCTAGTCTGGAGAGTCTTCTTTGCAGCTTGGCTGTTGTGATAGGAGGGTGATTCTTATTGCTTCCTCGGGCAGGGGACTGCCTAATGAATCTGATCAGTTTCAGGGACTTCCTGAAGCTATTTTGAGTTGTTTACTTCCTATTTAAGGAGCTATGCTGCAGGATGAAATGTTTCAATCTCAGAGGAAACAATTACACAACCGTGTCAGTGCTGGAATTAAACCTGGGTCCCCTAGAAGGGTCTGCTGAGCCATCTCTCTTGCCCCTCTGTGTCTGACTTTGTGTGTGGGTGCTGGGGATTGAATTTGAGCTCATACTCATGTATAAATAACTTTACCGACTGGGCTATCTTCAAAGTAGCCCCATCACACACGTTGGTAAAAGAAAAAACAAAACTGGTATCCTCCCATGCATATGAAAACCAATGCTCCTTTGCACATGTATCGTCCATCTTAAAAGGAGTTCTCTAAATATAAGGGGCAAACTGCAGAAGGTGACCTGTAGGGGCCAATATAATAATCGGCTGTTCTCATGAAAAAGCCTTAAGTCAGACCAGCTGATGTGGTTCTGGGTGCACAGACAGGAAGCAAGACTTCAGAATGTGAGAATGTCCCAAGGTGGACAGTATCTGGGACCCTACATTCTACAGTCTGCCCTGCCTTTGCTGCCTTACGGCTTGGCTTGCAGCACCTCCAAATCTGAGCTCTCTTCTAAGGACAGCCCAGGACTTTGCAAGTGGAACTCTAGGTTCCCCAAGAGACCCAGAGACCCGGACTCATGGTGACGATTGAAGTAAGGATCTGGTGAAGGTGTCACCTATGTTCCGTCACCCACGGGCCAGCCCACAGCACGGCACGGCCACCACCTGGACCACCACAGTGGTTCAGTTGCTTGTCTCATGCTGCCCTGGGTTGCTAAGGCTGCCGGCTCTATTCCCGCCACCTCCGAGACAGCCTGAGGGCCCAGCACCCAATCCAGGTTCAGAAGGAGATGGAACAGGACACATGCCCCCTGCCGCCTTACCCAGGCAGGGCTGGGGCGCTGCCACTGATAACGATGATGACGCCAGTCTGCCAGTGGGTGTGCGAGAATGCTGCGGGGCACAACATACAGAGAACACACGCCTATCGCCACCCGGAGCTACACAAGGCTAGAAGGGTCCTTCCCAGAGCCTCCAGAAGGGGCATGCTGGATGACTGCTTGATTTCAGACTTCATCCTTCACACAGGGGAGGAAATTCTGATGTGTGAAGCTGCTTGGTTGTGGTACTCTGTCATGGCAGCTAGGGTGGCTCACCTGTGACTCTTGCCCCGAGAACTACCCTCCACCCCCAGGGTACCCCTGCTAAGAAGCCTGGCCCGCGCACTCACTCACTCATTCATCCAGAGTCCATCACCCCACCCCCTTGTTTACGCACAACATCACCTCACAAGCACTCGAAGGAAGACTACAAGTTCCAGGCATGTGTGTGTACGCTGCAGGCCCCCAAGAAGCAGAAGAGGCCAAGAGGCCAGCAGGCAAGGTTGGCTGACCATGTAGGTGACAGAGTAAGACCCAGGAGTGCAGAGCAGGGGTTCCAGGTCCCTCAGTCGGACCTCAGCTCTCGCCCATGGAGTGTGGGTGAACCACGGGGTTTCAGACTCTGCACACCTGTGAGGATCAGATGCTGTCCAGATGTGTGCTGTGCGAACCAGAGAGCCCCAGGTGTGCCGTTCCTCTTGCTCTGGGCCCTGGCCTCCTATGAAGTTTTAATATCCCAGTGGGATGCTCCCTGGGGCCGAAGAGCTGTGTGTGAGAGATGGTGTACTTACCAGGGGGGTGGTGGGCGCAGAGTGTGAGTCTGAGCAGCCAGCTACTCTGTCCTTCTCTGGATAGAACTGGAACCAGCAAGAGACAGGACTCTGATGCTCCCCTGAGCCACAGCATAGGGAGAGCTTCTGGCTCCAAATGCACACCTGTGCCCCTCCCAGCGACTTTTTCTCCAGGACAGTAGAGATGGGCAGGACTCTTTGGGGACTTCCGGGATTATAGTCCTCTGTTGCTATCCAGGAGTCCTGTGAACCAATGAATCTAAACACACAGCCATCTAATTCCTCATGAGGGAGATCTGAAGAGTTCAGTCCAGTGCTTGACAACCCAACATAGATTATCAGAGCGGGGGCTGCTGGGAAGCCAGGCCATCTTTAGGGCCTCACATACACATCTGCCCAGGGCTGTCCCTCCTCCATTCTCTTGTTGACTCCATAGTGACTCAGAGATGGTTTCCATCCTCTCTAAAATGTAAGATGCGCTGGTCCCAGGTGGGCTTGGCTTCAGGAGGAGCCATGACCCTGGGGACAGCACTTCAATTCCTCTCCAGGATGGTTATTTACAGTTGGCTGGCAGTCTAGAGGGCATGATGGGGTGCACTGGGGCTGGCTGGACCCCTGGATGCTGAGCTGGCTAGTTGGTGCCCTTCTATGTGGAGGTATGGATGGGCTTCCTCTACCTTTGTGTGATGGGAAACTAGGTTCTACCCACGAACTCAGAGTCAGCAACCTGGTGCCCCACCCAGAGTAGCACCCTATGCTTCCTTTTCTTCAGAGACAGGACAGGGCCGGCTAAACAGCCCAGCTGGCAAGGCACAACCTCTCACCTGGCTCAGGTAAGAAACCAAAGCCAATTCCAGTTTTGATTTGTCACAGGTAGAAATCTCTGTAGCCCAGAGATACTGGCTACCAGGTGCCCGCAGCTCCCTCCTGCCAGGCACTGCCCGACTGTGGGCCCCACTGTCACTAGGCCACTTGTGTAAAACCATCAGCTGCAATAAGTGATTTCTTCCCCGTCGACTGACTTTCTCCCCCCTCCCCCGCCCCTAGCTTTCCTCTATCCTACAGATGCCCATGGTTTCAACCGTGTGTTAATCCTGCACTCTGTAGCTGTGTTTCAGGACACTGTCATCGGATAACAATGCCCCAGCACAGGAAACAATGTGAGTATTGTCATGGCTGGCCTTGGCTTTGAGCAGGAGAAACGTAAGACGTCCTCAGTTATCACACCCATGGGGAGCAAGGGCTGGGCTCCAGCTCACACGAAGACATAATAATTTTCTCCCATTATTCAAATCTCCTATTTCTCTGGCTCCACCTTTTGGCGGCAGCTGCTGGGCTGTGAAGGCTCTGAGCATTGGGGCATCTTCACACCTGAGCCAGCTGGGCTGTGTCCAGGGGCCCGAGGGACCAGGGAGCCAGGTGCTGCTCCCAAGTTTCCTTCAGGGGCCCAGGCAGCAACCAAGGGCACCCAGTAGGCCATTTCCTAAATCCCTCCCCCCAACACACACACTTTGTCTCTTGACCCAGGGCCCACAGTGCTCTGGCAGAGCCAACAATGACGCCCAGGCTGGGAAGAGATGTGATCAGTGGGTGGAGCCAGCCCCTCGCCCGCCGACACCCACAAGGGCCAACTCTGGTCAGAGGTGGCTACTCTTGGCTCCTGGAGGCCGAGGCACCGTCAGGAGGCCCAGGAGACCCCACTCTGAGCCTGGTGGGGCTGGGCACCTCCCAGGGAGGCTGCTCCACCCGAAGAGAACAGAACTGCCAGGCCTTGCTGCAGGGAGGGAGCCAGCGTAAGTGGATACCTCACCGTTATGCAACCCAGGGTCTGTGAGGATGGGCTGCCTACACCAGGCCAGCCAAAACAAGCACCATCCCGGCTCCAGAGTGTGAAATCCTCAGGCCCAATTATAGGGGGGAGAACGGGTGAGGGCCGGACACCAATTGCTGAGTCTTCCTGGGAAGGGCGGCCTGCTGGGAGGTCTGGCCCACTCTTGCAGCCAGCCTGGCCCTGCAGCCACCCCAGTGCCTCAGGGAAGGCAGGAGGTCTCTCCCAGAGTCTTCTCCTCTTTCCCCCAGTAAGAGAGGGACATTTCACACACAAACCCTGTGCGTGGTGTGGAGGGGGAGGGATGCTGATGCTTTTGCTCTCTTTCTTTGCACTAGGATTGCATGGTGGGTGAGGTGCTCCCTGCCTGGCAGCCAATGCTAGAGATTCCCAGAGGGGCCAGCTCACCCCAGGTGCTGACAACCTGGCTGTCACTGGAGGTTCACTATGCAGAGTTGACACACTTGTGAGATGGAAAAGCAGAACTATGCTTGTTTCATTGCCCAGGGTATCCTATAGCCTGGCCGGGCTGGGAGCAGTGTGAATACCCCGAGGTATTGGAATAGAGAGCCCAGAGGATGTGTTCAAGTTGCCTAAAGGAGCTCACTAGCCTTTGGAGAGGCTTCTGGGAAACTGCAGGCTGAAGGGGCAAAGGAGGGGTAGTGTCTTTGGTGGAACCCTGTTAGAAAAGGAGATGCCAACCATCTTCTGGGGACCATCCATGTGCAGCAAGAGGTGGCACCCACAGAAGGGTGCTGTGTGACAAAGCGTCTCCTAGGGAGATGCTACACACATCTTCTTACTCCAGATAGGAAGCCCACGACAGACTAAAGTACAGATGCCACCAAAGTCCAACTTGGTGAGGCATGAGTTTTCCTGGGGTGACTTACAGGAATATGGGTGAGGGGTTACTTACAAGAACAGAAATGACTGAAAGTCAGTTGCGTCACCAAAGCCCACCCCAGTATGTGTGACAGATCACAAAATTTGGGAAGCTAGAGCACACTGCACAGCCTATAGGCAGCTCAACACGTTGGAGAGTGTCCTTTCCAAGTGACTCAGTTGGTCTAAGCCTCTTCCAGGCAGCAGCTGGTCTAGTCTGGAGAGTCTTCTTTGCAGCTTGGCTGTTGTGATGGGAGGGTGATTCTCAGTAGCCTTATTACTTCCTCTGGCAGTGAAGTGCCTAGTGAATCTGGTCAATTTCAGGGACTTCCTGAAGGTATTTTGAATTGTTTACTTTCCTATTTAAGGAGCTATGTTGCAGGATGAAATGTTTCAATCTCAGAGGAAACTGTTACATAACAAGAGTGTGTGTGTGTGTGTGTGTGTGTGTGTGTGTGTGTGAGAGAGAGAGAGAGAGAGAGAGAGAGAGAGAGAGAGAGAGAGAGAGGGAGAGAGAGAGAGAGAGAGAGATCCCTGATGGCCATCCCCGCAGAGGAGAATCTTATATCACCATTCTTCCTGAAGGTATTTTGAATTGTTTGCTTTCCTATTTAAGGAGCTATGTTGCAGGATGAAATGTTTCAATCTCAGAGGAAACTGTTACATAACAAGAGGGTGTGTGTGTGTGTGTGTGTGTGTGTGTGTGTGTGTGTGTGTGATCCTTGATTGCCATCCCTGCAGAGGAGAATCTTACATCGCCATTCTTCACCAGGCTGCAGCTAATACGCAGCTGACTCAGCTGTGTGGGAGCCGCAGCCAGTGCCCGGGAGTGTGAAGATCTATGAGGGGTGGGGTAAATAACTCTATTTCACAGGGGCAGGGGCTGCTTTTTGTCTCACAGGAGCTCAGAGACTGTTTCCTATAGAACTCATCCCCAGGAACATAAATCAGAAAAGTGGAAGCAAGGCTTTATAAAAGCCTTAAATATCAGCTCTATCCAGTGCATGTAGGGGGTGAGGATGGTAATCAGAAAATCCTGTTTTCAGGACAGGCTCATCTTGGGCCTGGAGAGAGCTAACCAAAGGCATCTTCAGCCTACCCTGCTGAACCTCCCATTCCTGCTTCTTCCTGCCTAGACCCAGGGACAGGCCAGAGAGATTTGGCCATGATAGTTTGTGACTCGGAAGCCCCTAGCTGGAAGCTGGAAGGGAGAGCTCCAAGGGTTGGACAGCGGTATTTCCCAGGCACAGCCGTGCCAGCGGATAGGGAGGGTGGCACCTCCAAACCAACTGTGCTTACAGGGGTCTCCTCTGAGGCTGAGCAAAGGTCACTGATCATCTCCAGGCTAAAAACTGTTCTGGAGCAGCTCTGGGCCCTGTTAACTGGCCCTAGGTCAGCTGCTTGGGCCTCCAGCACATCCACCAGGGGCAGGGCAACCATGGCAGGAAGCTCCCTCAGAACCTTACCAAAGCTCCCGCTGCTCAGGATACTGGGAGGGGTACATTAGTGGAAGCTAGGGACACAAACTGTGTCAGTTCTCTTCTAGCAGAGAGAGGGGCGTCCCAAGTGGCCTCAGTCTCCCTGATCTGTGTCACCCAAAGCCTCCTGTGATTGGAGGACTTTAACAATCAGTAGACACAGAATCTATCCATTGAGCCAAGACAGGCCCAGTCTGCATATTAGCCTCTTCTGAGCCAGATGCTGGCGAGGAGATGGGACATCAAAGATAAAACTGGAGATGAGGTTGGATACAGGGCTCCTGAGCTCAGAGGTCTGAGGACCATCTGGGGTAATGTTGACCCAGGGTAGCCTGGCCCTCTACAGGCCTTCAGTCGGACTACCTTCTGGGCAGTGGTCCTGTGCAGCTCACAGATTCAGTGCCCTGTCCCTCTGTCCAACCACTGACAGATGCAGCCACTCACAAGTTTTTGTCAGAGGACGTACCCGCTCTCCTTGCCTCGCTCAGTGGGACACATGCCTTGTGGGGTAGCACTGTCATGGCATAGGCTCTGTGGACCCCTGTCCCTTGCTGAGGGGTGCTTAGGGGCCTGAGAAGTCAGACTTCAGGCCTGGCTCTCTACTGTCCCCCTGAGCAGTGTACCCGTTCAGGTCCAGCCAGCAGCCTGTTCCACCCTCTCTCACCATCCCTGCAGGCCAGGCTGTCTACACAGCAAGAGCCTTCTGCTTCTCCTCTGGTGGTATGGACAGTAAGGTTAGGAACGTAGTGTGTGTGTGGGGAGGTTAGGGATTCAGATTCAGGTAGGAGTGTAGTGTGTGTGGGTGGGGGTGTGGGTGGGTGTTGAGGATTCAGATTCAGCAGCCAAAGGGTTTTCAGCCTTAGTAGAAGCACATGCTAAGGATAAATTGGCCACACCTCCACCTGGATGACCCTTGTGAGGTCTGATGTGTGATGCTGCCCCTCCCTTTTCCTATTCCCAGGGGAAGGGCCTGACTATTTTCTGTCTGACTCGGGTTTCTTTCCGGGAGGTGGTGCTGCTGAATGTCCAGGTGTCCAAGCCCACACAGGCTCTGTTTCAGCTCTACCTCTGCCCTCAGCTGGCCATACGGCTGCCGCATTTCTAGGACATTCCCTGTCCTCAGAGAAGATCAAATGCCTTCCCTCCTTCTCTTTGAAAGATGCCCTGAGTCCTCTTGGCCAGCATGTAGGCCAGTTCTCACCTGTGGGTCGCAACCCCTTTGAAGGTTGAGCATCTGTGCTACAGGGGTCACCTAAGATCAACTTCATATCAGATATTTACGTTATGATTCACAACAGTAGCAAAATTACAGTTAGGAAGTAGCAACAAAAATAATGTTATGTTTGGGGGTCACCACGACATGAGGAACTGTGTTAAAGGGTCGCAGCGTTGGGAAGGTTGAGAGCTGCTATTGGAGGTTCTTCTGCTCCTGCAGCTCCAGGGCCCCCAGCTCAAGCTACCTGCTCCTGCCTAGAGGGGGATAAATGCTAGTAGCTACGTTCTGTTTATTACTCACTACCTTCTTTTTGTACTTTGTATGCCTAGGTAAACACTGTACCATTGAGTGGTATCCCAACCGCAGCCTCCCGCCTTAAAGAAACCAGACCCCTCTCCTCTCACCGGGACTCCCAGGGAGGTGGACATGCGAGTCCCAGGCCTTAGGGAGCTCAGAGCAGACCCCCTTCTCATCTGCCAGGGGCGAAAGATGGTGAGACAGTGGTCGGACATTGCTGTGGAGATTTTAAAAAACATTATCAACACTGGCGTCGGAAGTCTTTGAGGAAAGCAGGTGCCCCTCTGTACTGTGGGTGGCCCTGGACTATCAGCCGGAGGCCTCAAGGGAAAAGACAGAGGTCTCTCAAGGAGTCGGAAGCTCCGCCTCCTGACTCCAGACTGCTGCCTCAGCTCTTCCAGGGTTTCCACCCCAGCACACCTGCCAGTGCTGCAGCAACATGAGCCAGCAGCTTGAAATAAATCTCCCCACGCATGTGTGCAAATAAAAACGCACACATGCACACACAGCATGTGTACAGATCATAGCATACACATGTGGACACAGAAGCATGAATATGCACACAAATACATTAATATAGAAACTATAGCATACATGTTCATGAACATACATGCATGAGCGTATCCAGACTTGCACACACGTGCACATATGCACACACACAGAAACACACGGAATGTGTACGTGTCATAGAGCATACACATATAGGCACACACACATGTACCACGGTATACAGATTACAGCACACACATGCACATGAGTCTGTATAGATCATAACACACACACGTGCTTATGGGCACACAGGAACACATTTGCACACTTGTGCATGTGTACATACATGTCTAGACCACAGCACAAACACATGTATGCAGAAAATAGCACACATTCTATTGACTCTTTTTGCTAGAAACCCAGCTTGATTTTGATTTTTGATTTTTTTGAGAAAGGGTCCAATTAAATAGTCCAGGCTGGCCTTGAACTCACGGCAATCTTCCTGCTTCGGCCTCCTAAATGCTGAGTTTACAGGTATGAGCAAACAAGTCTGACCCTAGCTAGGCTTTCTGAAAACCAGTAAAGAAAAAGTGGGAGTCAATCCTTAATAAAATGAAATTTTAAATCCTTGCAACAAAATCACAGCAAAGCCCAGACTTAGAAATCAGTTCTAGGTTGCCAACTGCCTTCAGGACCTGGTGTGAACCCCCATGTGGCCAGCTAAGCAATCTAGTGACTCCTTCAGCTGCCAGATCTTGGTGTCTGTAGTGGGTTGTGACTGACCCTATGCCTGTGGGGTACTGTGGAGAGGTCTCCCAACTTGGAGTCTAGTCTTTCCCTACATCAGTGCCTGCCTCTTGGGTACCCTGGAGGTGCCAGGGTTCAGTGTGCTGAAGAGTGGACAAACATATCAACGCATATCCCAGTTACATGTGCATACATGCAAACACCCATACATTTGAGTGCCCACATATACTGGCAAGTGAGCATGCACATTAATGAGCACACAGGACAATACACACACGTGAATACATACACAGACACGGTAAAGCAGCAGCCTGTGCCCAAGTCAGCCCCTCCTGTGTAAATTAAATGTGTGATTTTCCAGGGGTGATAAATGTGTAATAGCTTAAGTCCAAACTCAGTCTCATGCAGAAGCAGGGCCTCCTGAACAAGGCCTGGGTAAGATGGGGAGCCTCCCCAGAGCCTGGAGGCAGAAGCTTCCTGGAGCATGAATGTGTTAAGTCTTGGACTCTGCTTCATCTCAGCTGTACAGCATGTCCCCAGAGTGAGTTGCGCCCCTCCCCCTGCCTTTGTCTCCCATCCCCCCAGAGTGGTGGCCTTAAGAAACTGGCTGAAATGTCAGGGCTCAGGCCCGACTGGCTGTGTGTTCCCTGCTTGATGCCTGGCCATCTATGAGATCCAGAGGTTGGAGTGTCTACTCTCCCGACACATGGGGCTGTCAGGACTTCAGGATGAGTCTGCAGTTCCCTGGTCTAGTTCCCCTGGAATGCCTGAAGAAGGACGTCCGGGACCTCCTCTTTCCAAAAGGGCTCGCCTCCATCCTCAGGAGCCTGCACATAGATGTTAGTCTAGTTCAGGGTGTTGGGGAGTATAGCCCCCTCCTGGCCTGACTCCAGCCTGAGCCACAGCTTCTAGGACCTGAGAGTTTCTCATTTCCACAGCTCTCCACTGTTTCGAGGTCAAAGGGCTCGCTCCAGGGGTTGCCTATATCGGTGGAACCAGGAGAGGTAGTCTACCCCACAAGGGGTACTTACATAGACGATGGGGTACTTCCACGGGTGTCTATGGTCCCTGGCCCTGGCTCCTTTTAGTCAGCTCTCCCTGATGCAGACGCTAACAGAGCTAGAGTCTGAATCGCTCCAGCGTTTCTGCTGGGACTTCATGAAGCCAGAGCCATTCTTTCCACTGGGTTACACAATCACTTCTATTTTACTGTCTCTCTCCCTGTTGTGGGGATGAGTGAGACCTTCTACCCCTTGGCCACAGACAGAGACGTTATGCAGGACAAAACCATGGAGAAGATAAAGAGGCCCTTCTAGGAGGGGAGCTGGTGACAGGGCTTCCAGCCAGAAGGGGGTTGTCTGTGAGAGCCACAGGGAGGCTGCTGCTCAGTATGTGTTGCAGACGCTTGGGAGTGTCAAGAGGCCACAGTGAAGAGCTTCACTGGAGACTCCAGCGAGGCAGCGGGGCCTGTGCAGCTGTGGGTTCTCCTTCTGGATAGCCTGGTTAGACAGCGCAGTGGGCACAGGCATCAGGTCCAGGCGGGTGGGCTGAGGCTTGCCTCAGGTCTACCCCAGAGTCCACAGGTGAAGGCAGACAGATCAAGGCTGCCTGCACAGCACAGGGCTCAGCAGGACCAGTTCTCAGGTTTGGGGGACAGCCATGAGAGGACCTTGGCTTTGCATTAGTAGGCCCCTGCTAAAGGTCTTAGCAAGTGCTATGATTTAAGAGTGGTTTTTCTCTTAAGCTCACAGTAAAGCCTGCCTCTAAGATGGCAGGTTGGGGTGTACTGAGATCCTGGGATGGACTCCTCAAGGGTGGTTGGGGTCCTTCTCAAGAAAGTGAGCTCTGCTAAGAAAGAACTGAGTTCACTCCCGTGAGGGCAGCTTCTGGGTACTGGCTGCCAGCCTCCTGATCTGCCTCTCCTGCAAGCTCCACTTACTTCTGCTTCCTGCCAGAGGCTGAAGCAGCACCAGTCCCTTGCCAGAAGCTGGACCAGCTCTTGGAGCCCCATCCACCAGAACCCCAAACCAAACAAGCCTCCATCTCTATGATCATTCAGTCTTGGGAATTCTACTCTAGTCACAGAAAATGCACCATGATGGTGGAGCTGGTCCTTGACCTTGTGAGGATGACTGATGACTGAGCTTCACTGCCAATTTACCTAGATTTGGGAATCACCTAGGAGACCGATTAATCAGAGAGGATTAAGTGAGGGAGGGAGGAGCCTGGCCCAGGGACTGGGGTCCTAAGGAGAGCCAGCCAGCTTCCTGATCCACTGAGACATGAACCGGAAGCTTCTTTTCCTGGTGCCACAGCCCAGAGCCCAGCACCTTGACGCAATGGACTGCATCCTCAAACCACGAGCCAAAGCAAATCCTTCTACCAGCTTTTCTTCCACAGCAACCACAGCAAAAGCGGCTGATGCAGATCCCAGGTGAACGGACCTGCGTGGTTTTCCACTGAAGCCCCGGTCTGCAAGTTTACTGTGGAAGTTTATTTTTAGTTACATACAAAATCATTATTTTGTGCACTGTTGGGGGAGGGGCTGCCTGGGTCTTGGCGTTTTGCATTGTCTGCAGGTGTTGGATTAATGCAAGTGTGTGTGTGTGGGGGGGGGGTGTTTGATTGCTTATGATCTGCACGTGCTATCAGTAGAACACCTGAGGAGTTCTGAATCAATAAAGACACCTGAGCTGGGACGGCCAGAGTTCCACTGTCCAGGACGGCGCTGGCCAGGATGGTGGTTCCCTCTGCTGAGGTCTGGAAGGGTTTGCACAACTGATTATGCCTCCTTATCGTCCTTGCTGGGCCACCACAGCAGCGTACTACATAACCGTTCCTCCTGTAAATCTCATGAGAAGCCTGAACCCTGTCCCGGGCAGTGGCAAAGCCACCGCCAGCGGCTGCATCTCACTCGATACAGCAGGACAGGGAAACTGGCAACGCACTGGGCGTCCGCGGTGAAGTGAGTCCCTTAGACTCCTGGTTTCTTCCTGTGGGCATCTGCGCTGGGCGTCTGTGGTGAAGCCTTAGCCTCCTAACCGCCTCCTGTGAGTATCTGCGCTGGGCGTCTGTGGTGCAGCCTTCGCTGCCCGCAAAGGTCGTGTTCCCAGACTGTCCCATGAGGCCCCCTCTCAATGCGTTGATGAGCTAAGTAAAATAATCGGCCCATTTGAAAAACTTGTCTCATAATGGTGGTTTCATCCCTTTAAAGGGTTATGCTTTGATTTCCCTCCAAGAGCTTCCTCCCCCAGAGTCCTGACAACTCAGTTGTGCAGGAAAAGCAGGAATGTCAAAAGTAAGAAGAGTCGGCTGAGAGGTGTGCAAAGGTCCTGGGGCCAGGGGCCAGGGAGAGGTGTGCAAAGGTCCTGAGGTGATGCTGTTTGATTTGTGTATCCTGGGATTCCTGCCCTCAGTGTCCTTCAGGTGACCTTGTTTCTGTAGAGGAACACTTGGAATTTTTATGTTAAGAGAAGCTTTTTGGCTTAACTGACTAGTCACTAGAGGTTCACGTTCGCGCCCCAGCTGTGGTACAGTTGTTTACGAGGTGGAGTTGGAATGCTCGATGCAGGTGGCTATCATTTGGTTGGGTGCAGTCGTTCTGGCACCTGTAGCTTGTCTTTGGGATTGTGTGCCACGTGGGTTTATGGGAACTTTTTGTTTAGGGCATAAAAGGCCTGAAGCCCCGAGAGTCGAGGTGGGAATCGGTTGGTGGTTCATTGTTTGGGTTGCTGTCGTTAGTGAGATGATTCCTAAAAGGACAAAGGTTGGAGAGATCCGAGCTTAGGACAGCCAGAAAAGAGGCTGTGAAGATTTCTACCTTTCTCTCTTTCTGAATTAAGGTTGCTTGTAAAAGCAGTGAAGATGTCTCTTTCCTTTCTCTTTCCCTAAATTGTGGGTAAAAGATTGTAACGTACTGTTACAGTGCCTGAGGCCCTGGTGTCTCCTCACTGCCCAAAGAGGCTCCCTTCCTTCATCTGCCTCGGGCAGCCAAGAACCGCAGTTAAGAACCTTGTGCCAAGACAGCAAACTAGTCAAGTGCAAGTTTGGTAAGCGCAAGCTCCTCATCTGTAAAACATAGAAAATGTGGAAATCTTATGGAAGGGAAGAAAGCAGGATAGAGACAGACAGCAGGGTGGGCAGATGAGGGTGAAAATGGAAACTTGTGGCCAGCAGGAGGCAAGCTTCAGCTCCTGCTGCTTGGTTCACTCCGGTGGCCACTCTCAGGAATCTAGAGTCCCCTCAGCACTGGCTTGGAGGGAGCTGAAGTGCTGGTATGGGGCCCAGCATGGGGGTGGGCAGGCAAGGAAGGAGGAGGTCGAGAGGGTGAGGGGTAGTCTCTTCTCATGGTCTCTGTCCTGCTGAGATGCAGCTGGGAGCAGCTGGCTCTTCTGCTGCCAACCCTGAGACTGGAGGGGACAGCCCCCTGCAGCAGCCTGGGAGCCAGGGCTGTGGGGCTCTGTGCTGCAGGGAGGTAGCCCTGCCCCCCTCCGGCTGGAAGCCCACTGGACAGATGCACCGGCTGGAGGGCATCAGGTTTCTGGAGGAGTAGGTGTGCAGACCACCCAGACACTGGCCAAGTGCACTGGCCAAACCATCAGTGACTAGCCCAGGACCTACCCACAGCGGGGTCTGGGGACTGAGGATTTGCTCTTTCCCTTTCAGGACTCCAGGAATGCCAGGGCTTCAGAGGCAAAGGGCGCTTGTCTCCTTCCTTTCCTCTCTCATGGGGAGAAAGGGATGAAGAGACAGGTGCCATGCTGGATAGTTGAGCCCCTCCAGGCAAGCCTGAGGTGTGGTTCCCCCCTCCTCCCGTCCCATTAGAGAGCTCCTGGTTCATGGCTGTGGCTGCTGTTCCTCAGCACCTGCATGTGTCATTTTTCATTATGTCCCAATCCTTCCTCTCCATCCTTCCTCCTCTGCCTTGGACATGCATTCTGGGGTGTAAGTGTGGTGTTGGAACATGTGTGAATGTTATATGCACATGAGTTCTGTGTACAGTGTTGAATGTGTGTATGTCTTGTGCTGTGTGTCCTGTCTATATATGGCAGGTATACAAATAAGTATGTGTGTTGTATATGCATGTATGTTCTCTATATGCATGCTATGTGTGCTCTGTAGGCTGTGTGTATATGTATTCTATGTGTTCCTGGTATGCGTGTTGTGTGTGGACGTGCTATATCTGTGTCCTGTATATACATGCTGTGTGGAGGGAACCAGCCTTTCCCACAAATGGGTTCACGGAAACTCTACGCAGGAGGGAGTCTGAGCGCAGGAAAAATGAGGAATGACGAACGAACAGGGTAGTTCGTTCTTTATGGGACCCGAGGAAATGACACGCATGATCGCGCTTTAACATGACACATGGAACACGCTTTAGAAGTGAAACGCGGGAGCGTTTTTAATAGGGGAATTAACAGTGTACATGTTAAGAAAAGAGGGGCAAGAGGAACAGACTGACAATGCAATGTGCCTTGTCAGTGGAAAAACCACACCAAGAAGAGAAGGAGGGAGAGACTGACAATATACATTACCAGGGAAAGGGCCACACCAGAAAGAGAGAGAATTGCTCTGGGAAGAGGTTTAAAAAGCCAAATAGTTTTTGGGTATGTAGACGTTGCCCAGGCCTTCAGAGGAACTGGTTTCATATGTAGATGTAGTCACGCCCAGAGGGGAGGAGCCGGCTGTCCTTCCTCCTGCAGACTTACAAACTTTGAGGTTATCTTGTTTTGCTAAGAAAGAACATCTGACTTAACACTGTTAGCTGAATAAGATCTCCATCTGCCCCAAACAGAGCAGCGTGCCATGTAGGCAGAGAGGGTTTTTATTTTACAGTTTTAGCTGTTTGGTGCGTATTTATTTTTTCTCTATCTAGGCCCCTTTTGCTTCTGTCTGTTACTATCGATATGGATAGGTAGCTTTACGCATGCCAGGACTTAGAAGCCTGCAAAATATTTTACAAAGACAATTACTTTTGAGTAAAAGATGGCTGCTTCTCCTTCTCAGCTAACACCAGCCAGCTGAGGTATTACTAGGCCATGCAGACATAAGGAAGGGCTTTTGTCACCATTACAGCAAAGGGGAGAAAGGGCTGGTACGCCGAAATTCCCAGCCAGAGAGTCTGGAACCTTGTCAACAGACTTCAACCACGTTGCCAGGGTATCGGGGCTCGCAGCAATACTGTGTACGTGCTCTGTGCCTGTGTGCTGGGTATGCATGTGTTGATCTTTTATCTAGAATAGAGCTGAAAGCATGAAGGTGATGGTGACGATGATAATGTTTGTCATTGTTTATCTAGAATTTTGCATAGATGACCGCATTGCACCCCCACAAATAGGCTCTTGTCCCTTTGTGGGTTTTTGAAACAAAGTCTTGCTTTCAGCCTTGGCTAGCCTCGAGCTCATGGAGATCTGCCTACCTCTGCCTCCTGGGTGCTGGGATTAAAGGCACCTGCCCTTAATCTTCAAGTCTCAGCACTTTGGTTTCTCATTTGCATCTGAGGGGTGGCAGCTGTCCTGGCTCTCCGGAAGTAGCGACAGGATGATGGGTACACTTGTCTTAGTGCTGATCTTGGCAAGATTGTTTCAGAGCTCTAGTGAAGTACCTGCGATAGGTTAGTTAAAATCAGACTTGCCCAGGGTCTCTTCATTGCTGTGTAAGCCAGGCTAATTGGTCTTTCTCAATCTTGCCTTTCCCATAGCTGGGTTGGGCTTACAGATGTTTATACTCTGCACCTGGTGTTTACACAGGTTTGGGGGATCTGAACACGGGCCATCAGGATAGCGTGGTGAGTGCTTATCCCCACAATTAAGGCACCAGCAGACCTGGTGTCTGGTGAGGAGCTGGAATGACATGACATGGTGTAGTCCTATAATGCCAGCATTTGAAAGGCTGAGGCAGGAGGATTACAAATTAAAGGCCAATCTATCCAGTCAGACACTGTCTCAAAAAATTGAGCAGATTATTTTCCCCCTTTATTACATTCTAGAAAACCTTATTGTCAATAGGCAGTGTTTTCCCCTTGGAAGAACTTGTCTGCAATCCATGCAGGCAGAGGGCTATGTTGGGGAAAGGGCCTTTCATACTCCTATTCTGATTCTTTGTAGCTTTCTGTTTTGTCTGGAGCCAAGCTCAACACTAAGTATCCATCCAGACGCATGTCTATTTTATCTCAACGCCTTAAGTGCCCCTCTATATTTCATCTCACACAGTAAAAACCAAGAAACGCCACTGAGACAGATTGAGAAGGGCCTGTGTACACACCAGCAGCAGCAGCAGCAACAACAATCTCCCCAAATATAATATGAAGCAATGGTGACCTGAGCAGGGTAGAGAATGGACGCGGGTCCCGTGGAACTTACAAACAGATTCACACACGTGTCTATTAGCGTTTCACAAAGTTGCCAGTGCAACTGAGTCAGCTTGTCACTTTGTAGAAACACTTGAGAGAAACAAGAGGAGAAAAGGCTTACCTTGGCTCACTGTTTCAGAGACCTCAGTGCAGGGTCATGGGCTCTGTGCTGGGTAAGGGTGTCCCAGTGGGAATGTGCGGTGCAGGAAGCTGCTTGCTTCAGGGGGCCCAGGGACCAGAGCACTGGCTTTCATAGCAAAGCCTCTTCCCCTCCAGACCCAGTAATCTAAGAACCCAGAAATGGATGAATCCATGCTGAGGTCAGAGCTCCAGGTCCCAATAATTTCCCAAAGACTCCACTTGTGAGCATGCCACATGTGGGCTTTGGGGGATATTTCAGACTCAAACCATATCATTGGCTCCAAGGGGAAATGACATATTTCTCAACAAATGATGCCAAAACAATTGGACACACATGCAAAGACATCACTGTCAGGACTGGGGAGAGGCCTCCGTGGGTAAAGGCCTCTTGCCAAGCCTGATGACATGGGGTCAGTCTCTGGGACTCATGCAGTGGAAGGAAAGAACCGACTCCTGATGTTGTCCTCTGACCTCCTGTGCCCCACACACAATACAATTTTAAAGTAGTTTATAAAAGACCAAATTGAAAAGGGGGGGCTGGAGAAACGATCTACGGTTAAGAGCATTTGCTACCCTTGCAGAGGATCTAGTTCTGGTTCCCAGTGCCCACAGAGTGGCTCAAAATCATAACTCCATTTTCAGGGGATCTGATGCCTTTGTGAGGACACTAGGCATGCATGTGGGCAAAACACTCATACAGATAAAATAAGAGCACCTTCCACACAAATACTAGCCCTAAATATACCCTGCATAAGTTTTCTGTCGATGCATATGTATGTGTGTCTGTGTTAGTGTGTGCATGTATGTGCAGTGCCCACAGAAGCCAGAAGAGGGTGTCAGGTCCCCTGGACCTGGAGCTAGAGTTGGTTGTGAAGCACCTGATGAGGGTGATGGGAGTTGAATTCTTGTCCTCTGCAAGCCTAGACAGCGCTCTTAACCACTGAGCTATGGTTCCGAGATGGGCTTTCTGCTGTGCTGGCCAAACTTGCCCCCAACTTCTGGGTCCAAGCAAATCTCTTGCCTCAACCCTGAGTAGCTAGGACCGTCGGTATCCGTCTTAGGTCTAAACATGAGTATATAAAATTTTAGAGAAAACATAGTAGAGAGCAAAGATTTTTTTTAAGTATAACAAAAATGGAAACAAATTGTAAGTGAAAAATACAGGATGTTGCTAAAATGTAAATGTGGATTCTTTAGAAAAATTTAAGGGTCCGGGGGAGGGAAAGACTCGGTTGGTAGACTTGCTTACCTACAAGGTGCGAAGCTCTGGGGACTCTCCACAGCACTGTATAAACTGGGGTGGGGTGGGGGGTCTTGCATACCCGTGACCCTAACATGGAGGTGGTAGGGGCGGGAGGGTCTGAAGTTCAAGTTATTGTCAACTGCATACATACATAGCAGGTTCAAGGCTAGCTGGGCTACCTGAGACCCTGTCTCAAAAATTTTTTAAAGACGTAAGAAAATATAAACACAGACTGGGATGAAGTTCAATGGTAAAGCTCTTGTCTTGCACTTGTAAGACGTGGATTAAATTCCCCAGTACTGGGCTGGTGAGATGACTTAGCAAGTCGTCTTAGTTCTAGTCTGTTTCAGTGTTTGTTTATGCATACGTACGTGTGCACAGGTGCTCACAGAGAATCGGATCCCTGACAACCTGGGCTCAGCTCTCAGGACGCGGAGTGAGAACCAACTCCTACAAACTCTCTTCTGCCTTCCGCATGAATGCCATGGTGTGCACACACCCACACAAACACACATACACAAATATATAAATAAAAAGAAAAATTTAAACTCCACAGCATATCAGAGACAGAAGCGACGGAAAGAAAAGACAAGAACACTGTGAAAACGTATCTATGCGCCATGTGCCTGATGGGGCGCGGGTCCTGATTGGCCCTGTTAATCTCCAGCAGTGGGGCACCAGTCGGGCTCCTGAATCTGAACAGGACCCTGTTCTGATGCTGTTTGAAGCACGATTTTGTCATAATTCCCATTTTCCAGGTTCTAACCCTCTCCCAGACACACATGCTGGCTGCAGTCCCAGCTGGGCTGTACCCTACTCTGAGCTGCACTCATCTGTGGGTAAGACCCCACCAACATCGTCCCTGGGACAGACTGAGAAGGTGAGCCCCAGTTCCCACCACCTGAAGAGATGGTCAGCTGTGGGCCAGTCCAAGGACTCCCTACACGGACCTGTCCTCTGGGTTCCCGATGCCACCCATCTGGTGGACCTCCCGTTGAGGCTTGCCCCTCATTGCTGCCAAGAGCAGAACTGAGAGGCGGCTGGGCCGGTGCCTGGTCTCCTTTGGAAGAAATCCACCTTCGAGGCGAAAGGGCGAACGATCCCAGTGTGGTCATGCTGGCAGAGACGGGAAGAGAAATCGCACAGCCTTTATAGGGGGGTCGGCTGAACACTTTACGTTCTTCCCCAAATTGACTAAGCCATTTTCACAACATAAAATGAGCAAAAATGTAATTATTTCAATGTGTCCTTCACCTCGAACTCACTCAAGGCCCACAGCTGAGGGTTTTTAAAAAAAAAACATATTTAAAGCAAATATTATCGCAAATGACTACTCTGTAATTTGAATTAATTGCTTTGGGTTTTTTCTGGAATAAAATCTTTAAGGCAAACCTATAAAAGCCTTGGAGCCTAGGGCAGCTGTTTCTGCCATGGCTCATTTGCAGGGAGTCCAGTATTACCCCACAGGTGACTGCCTGGGATCACAGAGTTGTTTGGACAGAGGCCACAGTGAGGATGCCCCCCCCCCACCCAAAAACCACAGTGTCCCTACCACACCTGGCTGGAGTCCTCGTGAGCCTCAGAGTGGCCCAGACTCTACCCAGGAGGGTCTCACAGGGAAGCCCACTTCATCTTATCCATTCCTCTGCGGGGTGGGGTTAGTGGCTCAGACCCGCCTGCTGGGTGCACCTCAGGGTCCCATATAGGAAAAAAAGTTCCAGTAGCAGGCTGGAAGAGCCTATGTGACAGGAAACATTCCATGGCTGAGCATGAGTCAAGACAGCAGGAGGATACTATGGAAGGAGGGAGGAAAGACAGACTCCCTGGTCTCAAGCTCCTCCCTTGGGATCACCTGTCCTCCTTGGAATGTCCTGGACTGGAGAACAGGAGGAGTCCTAAGTCAGGCTCACTGCCAGGCCCTGGAGGGGCTCTGTTCTCTAGCTTCAAGAATATGCAGGGGCTGTGGTTGTGGGTGGGTCATTCAGACACCTCTGGGGATCCTGAGAGCTGTTGCAGCAGAATGAGGGTGAAGACGTTAACTTCTCTCTAT
This sequence comes from Cricetomys ansorgei, assembly GCA_026225945.1. Taxonomy (NCBI): domain Eukaryota; kingdom Metazoa; phylum Chordata; class Mammalia; order Rodentia; family Nesomyidae; genus Cricetomys; species Cricetomys ansorgei. Next base: position 1,519,118 of record JAMJFZ010000484.1, read on the forward strand.
GCATCTGGGTTATATCAGGCTGGTCTGTCTTCTTGCACATCTTTCCTACAGAAAGGTCTGCTGCTTCCCTTCCCTGTGTTGGGGGTGGAATATCAGAGCTGTGATTTCCCTCCCACAGGACCTGGTTGGGTCTGGAATCATAGCTGAAGTCTACACAACTCCTACAGAACACAGAGAGCAAGAGGAAAATGCCCCTGGGCTGAAGGGTAGAGCACCTTAAACTGGGGATTAATAAGAGCACTCCTGGTAGAAGGGGTGTGGGAGTGGCTACAATCAGGAATTTAGAATGACAGAATGTTATAAGCAAGTTAAACTTCTAGCTCCCCTTTACCTCCCCATGGAGTAACTGTCCTTCCCTCCTCTTAGCAAAAATCCAATGGTTTTTCTCCTGAAACTGCAGAGTCACACTCCCCCACCTCTCCTATTTGGCTATCATAAGGCTAGCAGCTAGACTCCTCCACTGGCTTCCTGGAAAAGCTCGCCTCCCCCAGAGGCCAGATGAGTTCCTTAAGATGGCAATATCCAGGATTCTTAGCAGCACTCAGTCCCGGAGCTAGAGGAAACCAGCCCCAAGAGTCCCCCGTCAGCCAGTCAGTCAGCTCCTAGCCATGGACAGCCAGCCCAGGAGAAATACTTGGAATGTGCATGAGGAGAGAAAAGTGCCACTGCCTTCAAGTTCCAGAATCCAAGGACAGAGAAAAAAAATAGTGTAGAAAATTACCAATAACTCGTTTCAAGAAAATTCCCCAAAGTTGAAGTTTCAGGTGTAGATGAAAAGTGACACACATTCTAGGACACACCCTTAAGGAAACACTGGAACACCTGAGACAGAAGATTCTATGAAGGTTCCAAGAGCACAACAAGCACACAAAACCCGAGGCAGAAAAGATGGCTAACACTAATTCTGCATAAAAAAATTCCTCACTATCCTAGAATTCTATACCTAGCCCAACTATCCCACTGCTATGCTGGGAAAAGACATCTGTAGACATGTAAAGTCCTAAAAGGGTTACATCCCAAACCCTTTGTGTGCCAAGTCCTCACTCACACACACACACACACACACACACTCTCTCTCTCTCTCTCTCACACACACACACACACACACACACCCTACTGGGTTCCTAGCACTAAGAACTTTCTAGCCTATTAGGCAAGGCTGGTAGTTTGTTCCCACAAGGATATGACCTCACAAGAAATCAAGAGGCCTAATTGGGTCACTGATATATTCTTAGGGCTTGTGGCTGCACTAGCACATAGTAGGTATGCAGTGACTTTTTTAAATGTGTATGAGCATTTTGCCTATATGTATGTGAACCATGGAGGCCAGAAAAGGGCATTGGATCCCCAAGAACTGGTGTTACAGACAGTTGTGAGCCACCTCGTGGGTATAAGTGCTCTTAACAGCTGAGTTGTCTCTCCGGCTCCTGCAGTGACTTTTGAAGAATAAAAGGTCCACAGTGCAGTCTGCTGGGCACCTGATCTGGGTCAGTGATATTTTCCTGTGGTTTCCCAATCGATCTCTTGTCTAGGGACTGAAGCTGGACTCAGTGTGTGGCTCACTTGCTCTCAGACCTAGAGCTGCCACCTGTGGGACTGTCCCGAGAGCTAGAGCAAGTGGTAGCTAGCTTCAAACCCTACATCATCCCTGGGGTCCCCAGGAATTGAAAACAGTAGGTGTTTAGCCCGAGAGAACCTAGCTATATTATTATTAGATAATCTTCCCTGCTTCACTGAAGCAAAGATGCTTTGTCTGCCCTGCAGACACAGGGAAGACAAAACTCCACATGCAAACAAGGCTACTCCCAGTACCCTTGTCTTAACCAAAGGGCATTCTTGGGGTCCCTCCCATGCCTGTACCCCTATAAGTGTACCCTCACCTTGCATTAGAGACACGTGTCCTGTGGGTTTCTTTGTGCATTCCTGTGCCAACTTATGGAGCAAACCCAAAGGCAGGAGAGATGCAGTAAAGACCTATGCCCGCCATGCCGTGCTCCCAGCGTGGCACGGCTCGGGTGGGCGTTGTCCCCCAGGCAGAGCAGCCATGGAGAGGAAAACACAGGAGGTTTTCTTTTAAAGCAACGCCACCTGCCCTGGATGGGACATCACTACTTTCCCGGCTGTCGCCATCAGCCCCAATCTGTATTCTGTCTCGGCAGCTTTGCCTCTTCTTGACATTTTCAGAATCACACACCATGTGACCTTCAGTAACTAGCTTTCTTCAACTCTTCTTGCAATTGCCAGGCTTCTCTCCCATTCATGGCTGACGGGTACTCCAGGAGTGGACAGAGCACGTCTTACTCACCCTTTAGAAGTAGTGGAGATGTCTGTCCTCAGACAGTAGTAGTGCCGGCCCGCTACAGGGAGAGCTGTGAAGAATATTATGCACATGCTCATCCTTTACCTGAGTGTCGGACCTGGTGCCCGTGTGCTGCTCTCCGTGCTGGGTGAGGATCTGGGGACCATTCCCATTTCTGACCTCTTTGAAAGTTAAAGCTTTAAAGATGAGCATGGAGGTGTGGAGCTCCGTCCTCTGGCCATTGTTGTCTTGGATCTAAGCAGCCATGATTACTCGTTAAAAACCCAGAAACCGTCACAAGCTTGGACCCACTAACATTCCCCCAGATGGGAGAGACCTGGGGAGCGGCACAATGAAGGCCCCATCACTCCCATCCCTGGAGACATAGATGCAGTTAGCAGCTGCTGGGAGGCGGAAGCTTTGAGTTGCCCTGTGGTCCTGTAAGTCACCCCAGCCTTGACTTTAGTGGAATCATTTCTTTGGTCTGTCTTTGGTATTCATATTTGGGATGAATCATATTTGTTCTTGCCTGCCAGGAAAAGTTAGCACAGCTTCTTAACTGCTGATTTCTGTAGTAATTATATTTTAATTAAAAAATGTAAATGCTGAGTAGTGATTTGTAAGTAACAACTTTATTAGGATATGTCATACATTGTAGCATTCATCTTCTGGTCAGGTGAACTCTGACATTTAATACTCAGCACACGTAGCCCGCACCATGGCTCAGTACAGAGCCGTCATCCCTTTCACCCCTCCTCCAACCCCCAACCTGTCTCTGTGGATTTTATGATTCTGGACATTTTGTAATGTGAGTCACATGATATGACCAGTGTCATTCATGCACTTCGTTTCTGAGGTTCACCCATTTTGTAGCACGGGTCCGTGTCCCGTTCCCTTTAAGGCCACACAATGCTCTGTTGTATGGATATCCTGCCGTTTGTTTACCTGTTCGTGGCTTTAGAGTTCCCAGTCATTTCAGCATGGTTAAGCTTCTGTAGAGGTGTCCTCTCTAGCTGGACTCATTCCAAAAGGCAGAAGGCCTGAGAGACCGTAAACAACAGCCAAGAGCTGACTGAGCTCTTAGGAGAAGCCTAGCGATCTTTTTCCTCAACTGCAGAATAAGAATGCTCTTGACAGGAAGACTGGCTCTGCTGGCTGGGCTGACGGCAGATGGAGACAAGCAGAAGAGCATCCAGGATGCTAGAGAGAAGTCCTTCTTGTAAAAAGTGTGTGCTTCTCCCCCCCAACAGGTGCACATGCAAATGCACACATGCACACACAGATGAACACACACAGACACAGACATGCACTTGCATACAAAGATACATACACACACGGGTGGGGGGGTGATGCACACACACAGAGACGCAGACACAGAGAAAGTCAGGCAAACAGAGAGAAATGCCGATCTGATTGGGAAAGCAGCCTTCAATGAACGACATCATTCCTTGAACATAAATCTTGGCTTGTATGATTTATTTATGTTAAGAAACCCACATACGATGCTGAGTTTTCAATAGCGTTGTTTAAGTGATAGTTTTGCCTCTTTAGGGAAAGTTGGAGCGATGATAAACAGCTCCAGCTCTACAGATCAAAGGCAGAAGGGAAGCCAAGGTGATTATTACAGAGATGCTGGGTGGGGGGAGCGGCGTCTGGCCCTTCTATCCTCAAAAATGAAAATTACCCTCTGCCACGTCGTGCCACGAACAACTACCTGCTGTTTATTAATTAACCTCTTTTAAAAGGGCCACATTTCTACAAGAACTGTTATTTCTCTAATGTGCAAACTGCCTCACATGTTCACTAGAACCCTGTGTCCTGTGTGGTCCAGGCTTGGTGAACACCCAATGGACACTGTTTTCCCCCTGGTGACACACTTTATGATTAAAGGTGCCTTACTAGATGCTCAAATACAGGATATGCTGGTGCGTCTGACCGTGCTCTCAGTGTGTTAGTCCCATTATGAGTCTCCCAAAGCTATTGGCTCAGGCATGAGGCCTCCTCTCAACCCCGGGCAGCCACAGCCCAGCCCTACGGAGATGGGATGTAGTAGAGAGGGGGATTCCAGTTGCCCACAGAGTACTGGACTCAGCACAGAGCCCAGGTGGCTGAGTTTGTCCAGTTCCAGGCAAGCCTGCAGCTCAGGGGCTGTGAAACCCGTAAGAAGTCCACAATGAGTGAAACCCGCAGCTGCCAGGACTGTGGGCCCTCACACCTGGCTCCAACTGCCCTCTCTTTGTCCAGTCAAGGGGCAGGTGCTTTTCAGGGCACCTGAAGCTCTGAGGACAAACCTAAGTTCTGTGAGAGGAATTGAAAAAGGCAGGGAGGGAAAGGGGCCCTCGCCTCTGCTGTTCTGGAACCACAGAACTGTAGGGAGCTCCTGGGGTGTGCAATCTTCACCAGAGGGCTGCTGTCAGGCAGGGCACTGCCAGGTGCATCCACCCACTCTCCCCGAGTTATCAGGGAACAGGGAACAGCTCTGCAGAGCTGAGGGGCTGGCAGAGGGTCCCAAAGAAGTGTTGTCTGATGAGGTTACAGCCCCTCCTGTCACCCTCACCCCAAGACAGCAGGTGTCTGCTTGCTCCCTTAGTCACAGCTCCGTCAGGTTAGGGCAGGGGTGCAAACTGCTCGGAGGGTGTTTAGGGAACCCCCTTCCTGGGAAGAGAGAAACATGCAGCCCTCTTTATAGGCTCCAAACTGACAGAGAATCCCACCAAAGTCCAACTTGGGGACTCAACAGAGCATGGGTGAGGGGTCACTTACAGGATGACCCCTAAAGCAGCTGCGCCACTCAGAATTCTCACTCCAGCACGGATGATGTCCCCATAGCTGCACAGATAGAATCGCCTCTTTCCCTTTAGTCACCCAGTCTTTACACTCCAGTCCTCTGAGACCACCTGCAATTAGGGCAGAATTACATACAGAAGGTGGGAGTGGCCAGAATACTGGATGCAGGTGCCATGACCCTCCCCATTCTCACCTTCTACAGGGGAATATCAGCTGTCCACAAGCCCAGTCTCAGGGGTCTCTTCCAAATAGCTAAGCTGGTCTAAAAAATGGCTGTATACTGGCTTAGAGAATAGTTTCTTTAACAGAGGGGCAGCAGAGGGGCAGGGCCCCACCCTCCCCTCCTCAATAGACAATGTCTCCTCTGCTGACATCTGATATATATCTGTTACAACTATGGAAGTAATCTCCCCCAGGAGTGAGGGGAGGCTCAACCCAGTCATTTTTACCCGGTCCCTAGATTCTACCTGTGCGCAGTAAATCCTCATTGAAGTGGCACACCAGCTAAGGCAGGTGTGCCTTCTGCCGCTGGGTTACCTTCCCTCCTTGAGGATCCTCTTTACCAAGCAAGAAGCCAGGCTCCAACTGTTAGGAGGGATGAGGGCAGGATGCCAGTTAGCCAAGGTCATAAAGCCAGGTGAAGCCCATAAGATTCACTGCTGGCTTCATCCTGCTGGGCTTTTCCACTTGGGGCTTGGGCACAGTGGGGAGCAGGCACCTTGTCCCTGGAGGACAAGGGCCACTGAGTCCATCACCTTTAGTGAGTCTGTAGAACTGGTAATTTTTTTCCCAGCCTCAGGCCATACTGGTCTCTGCCCTTTTCTTGCAGGCTCACAAAGCAGGTCTCCAGAGCCACTGTTCTGCTGTTATTGGCTTAGTAGAAAGCAGAAGGGGGAGGGTATCTCCCTGGCCATCAAAATTCCCTCTCCTCCTGCTCTCAGTGTCTGGATCAGAGGTCTTGGTAGTGGAGGGAAAGATGAGAAGTTTTAGCACTTATGGAGCCTTGTTCTTTGGCCAGGACTCCCACCTTTTCCCAGAGGGAGAAGTTCTACAGAGAAGGCAGCCAAAGGGAGTTGGGGTGATGTGACTGTGTGTATGCCCTTGGCACTAGAGCCTCTGTGTGCTGTTACCCCTCCAGCTGCCCCCACAGCCCCACTCACCTTCTTTGGGATTCTGAGTCCTGGACAGAGATGCCCTGTTGTTGACTTTCTTCTGGCAACTCTATGCTGATTGAGGACAAATCTCCTGGGCTCAGAGGAGACACTCTCAACTCCTCCACCCAACACAGAGGGAGGAGAGCAGAAGGGAGGGAGCCGGGAGTGCAGGGGATGTGCAGATAGCCCCAGAGACGCCTGGGAGAGTTCCCCTCTGCACCACTTTTCTTGGCCGACCTTAAACGGAGGCTCTGGAGGGTGGGCTGCGCTGAGCCGCCAGCTAGCCTTCAGCCTTGGCCCTGCAACTAACCGTTCTTGCCTGCCAATCACACACGAACTCTGAAGAGAATGATGGATGGCCCCAAGTCACAGAGGGGTAACCCGAGGAGAAGAAACACCTCACGTCCGCCACCCAACAGTTGCAGCCGTGGGGTGCAGCGCTGCTGTACAACTTCAAACACGAAATTTGGTTTCCAAACCGACCATCGGCCGGCCGCACGGGCTGAGTCTTCCACCGATTCAGTATTAGGTGAATTTGCAAAACGAAATGTAGTTTCAGATTCGAATGAGCTGAGTGGTCTTGGTTGCCTTGCTCTACCCAGCTCTGGACATGGCTGGGCAGGGAAGTCAGGCTCCCACTCCGCGGCTTCCGAGCCTCTGGCCTCCTCCAGGCTGGAGAGACCTGCAGCTCGCCGTTTTCCTGTTTTTGCTGCTGCCAGGGCCCTCCCTGCTCGCGCTCGCTAGAAGCGGGTGAATCCCCTAGGCTGGCAGAGATTCAGAGCCAAGTGGGTGCCAGTCGGGGCGCACTGGGCTCAGCGCACTCCTCGGCTCTGGGCCACAACGAAGTTGCTGTTGGTGTGCACCGGTGGAGGGAAGGGACCTACTAGCTGCAACACTATGCTGATGGGAGAGAGCACGTGCCTCAAGAACACATGCGGAGCAAGCCTGGGATCCAGATTCGTTGGTAGATTTTCGAAGGATTGGGGAATCAAGGGGAAGAGCGTGGGAAACCGATTCCGTTTATTGCTGGTGGTGGCTGCAGCCCCAGCACGGTTGTAAGAGCCCTGGGTTTCTCCGCACTTCATCCGGCAGGCTGTGCTCTCCAGGCGGAAGGAGTCTTTGGGGGCTTCCAGTTCCTTAAGGAGAGCGTTTTCAAAAGGTATAAAAGGCATCTACCCCGCTGGACTCAAATGGGGAGAAGGCAGGGAATTCAGGCCCAAACTTTCAGTGTTTACAACAAAACAATCCCCCCCATCTCTTCCTCACTGTCCCCAAGGCTAAATCATCTCCATACCCCCCTCCCCCGCAGGGACTCAACATGAAAGCCAGATAGAAACTCCCCAGGCAGCCGCAGCACCTTGTAAGGATGCCTGTGCAGGCCTCCAAGAGTCGTCACCAATGGAGAAGGGACGGAAGTCACCCTGTGATCCAAACAAGTTTGTTTCTGAACATCTGGGGTTTGTTCAAAAATCTGGCTACAAGGTTGCATTCCTGGAAAGTCTTGGTTGAGACAGTCCCACACCTCCCAGAGACCTGCTTTGGAACCTAGGAATTGGTATTGGCCCTGGGAGGTCCAGAATCGTCCTAGAGAATCCCCTAGGCAGAAATTCCAACCATTGTCCTTGTGTTCTCAAGGGCAAACAGGTCACATCCAGGTTCCCTGGAGCTAGGAGGGTAGATGGGCAAAGGGAGGTCTGGAAATGGCTCTAGGGAGGCTGGGTGCTGGGGGTCACCCATTTGAGGCCACTTTCAAGGTCTTTATACCCCATCCCAAGCACCGGGTCTGCAGGCAGGCTCCTTGACTCAAGCAGGAAGGTGATTTCTCTCTCTCTCTCTCTCTCTCTCTCTCTCTCTCTCACACACACACACACACACACACACACACATCTCTGCTCAATTTTCCCATCTGTGTAGTGGTAACCAACCACCCCATCACCAAAAGCATGAAACATGAAAACATGCCTCCAGGGTGAGGAGAGCCTCATCCATCCTGGCTTGGTGGCCGATGTGCCAGGGTAGGGTGAAGACTGGTGATCTATTGGGAATCCTCTGGTGATACTTCCAGTTCTCCCTGAAAGTACACATGGCAACTGAAAGGGAGGTGCTTTTATTTTCTTTGCTGAGGGACAGGTGCTACAACGGAGGTTGTATGGACTGAACACTCGGAGGCTTATGGAAGCGTTCATGAGCACAGAGCAGAAGAAAGGGAAGGCACAGGAAGCGTGTCAGCCAGCGGCACATCTAGAGACTGCGGTGACGGTGACTCTCTGCCACCCCAAGGTTCTGGGAATGGGAAAAGTGCTGTTCTGACCCTGTACCTCTCCAGGGGCTAGCCTCCCCTAGGAGACCTGGGACAAGTTGTGGCTGAGCAAAGGGACTCTGTAGACACAGCCTGTAGGTAGGAACTCGGGGCATCCCTGGGACTGAGGACCACTCTCCTAGTTTGGTCCTTCTCCAGTCCCCAGGAGTGATCTGGTTCTACAGCCTCTCAGCCCCTAGAAGGGGTGGGCATCTATCTCGCTGGCATGGAGCTCAGTAGTTGGTGGGAGCCTCTTCTCTAACATATCCCTCCCAACAGCAACGAAGTTGGTTCTTGAACTTGGCAGTATGAGCCTCTGTACAGCACAGGGAGCATTTGGCTAACCCCACACACTGAGAGCAGAGTGAGCGGCACTTCTCACCAAGAGTCCACGGTCCCCAAACTCCCCAGAGCTCGATTTGGTTTAAAAATGGTTCTTAAAACATTTGGTAGTAACCACTCCTCCACAGGAGCCCCGCTTGGCCATCTAAGTGTCCTCATCCCTGCCCAAAAACTTCTTGGTGGCATGGAGATACAGAACTACCTCCAAGGGACCTGTGTCTGATTTGTCTTGCTTTCCCACTCTCCCTGAGGAATTCCTCCATGCCTGACCTCTCAGCTTCTAGGACTGGCCACGCGGGGGCAGGGCCTGGCCAGGCCTTTTGAGATCTGGAGGTCCTGCATCCAAGAGCCATTGCAGCACCTGGGGTTTTCATCATCAGCCTTGGTTTCCAGGTTTCCACCTCTGGAAGCCCGCCCCCCCCCAACCCCATCTCAGAGGGTGGTAGCCAAGAGCAGGGAAGATGTGCTGTGCCAGCCACTCCCCACACTCCTCCTGGCAAGGGTCTGTTCTGCTCCCATCCTAGGCTGATCTGGTCCAATATGGCCAGAATTCTGGGTCCTCCTGAGCAGAGAGGGGACCAGAAGGAGGGCTCCAGCAAGCTGGACACTAGAGGAAGTAGGGCTTTTCTGCCTCTGAAGTGGGGAGTGGGGGCACTCTGGCAGCCTCCAGGAATAGAGAAAAAGAAGCCAGGGCTGGGCTAGGGGAGGGGAGTGATGCCTCTGGAGCAGAGAGCTCTTCACTAGCATCTTTCTGTCTTTTCCGGGTGTTCTCCTTGGAGGTTACAGGTGAAGAAGTGTCCCTGGGGTAAAACAGGTCTGCATGACCTTGAGCCTTCTCTCTCACGTGCAGCTCAATCCAGGTTAAGCCCACAGGCTAGAGGCCACTCTCAGGCCAAGATGGAGCAGTATCTCCTGTGTTGCTGGGCTCTTTCTGTTACGCCACCCCGTGGGGTTAAGCAGGTTCAGGGTCTCCCACGACCCAGCAGGAGCTCCAGCGGCGCCTTAGTCTGCAACGGAAGAGCCCCTCACTAAGACCTCCAGAGGCTGGTCCTATAAACTGGGTGGATCTGTAGGGGAGAAAAGCGAGGCCCTTCTGCAACAGGGCCTCCATCTGTGCAGCCAGCTGGATTCAAGGCTAAGCACCCAAAGCTGTGGGCTCCTCAGAGACGTTTGAATCTCGCTCGGCAGGGAAGTGACTCTTTTGGCAGTCAGAAGGCTCAGTGCTCACTCTGGGGCTTTTCTCTGGAGTAGCCTGGGCCTATAGGACTCTCCATTGGATGAGGTCTATCGAAGGACTCTCTGGGGACTGCTGTTTTCACGGAGATTCGGTGCGCAGGTTTCGGTACTAGGAGATTGGTTTTATTGCACAACAAAGAGGGACCGAGGGCGGCGAGAAGCCCCACCTGGGAGGCAGAAAGACCCAAATAGTGCCCACCCCTGCTAAGGCTCAGGTGGCACCATGACAGCTCTGAATCTTGTTGCTTGGAGGGACCGTGGTATTCCGGAAGGGCGCCCGGGGCAGTGACCCAGTCCGGGCAGCGCCTCCGTTCGTTTCCAATTCAAACTCAAAGCGTAGCCATACTCGATTGAGGAATCCACGCTCACCCCATTAGGCCTCTTAGTTGGGGCCACCCTGCTCTCGCCCAGCCAGGGCCCTCGCTGGCCAGAGCTCGGGGTTTGAAGGCCGGATCTTTTCCAGCCGGGAACTCCACCTGTGCCTTTGGTTCTCCAGCCCAAGCCGCACCTGGGCCCGGGGAAGCCAGGGGGGGGGGGAAGTGTCCGGAAAGGACCCCGGCTCGGGAAAGTGGCCTAGCTCGGGAGCTTCCGCACCCGGTACTCACCTGGGGGCCGCGGCCGCAGCCCAGCGGGCGCGGAGACCGGAGCGCACCGACCCGCCCCGGAGACGCGGAGGTGCGAGGCGCCCCGGGACGCCCAGGGCCAGGCGCCCGGCCTCAGCTCGGCCGCCCCCCACGCGGGGCGTGCTGCCCTCAGCCGCCGCGCCCGACCGAGGACCGACGGGTCCAGCGCCGCTCGGCGTCCCGGGCGGTGGCGGAGCGCGGAGCTGGCGGCGCCTGGGCTGTTTGTTTTTGAGCCGCGGAGCCCGAAGCGGCAGCCGCGGGGTGGGGGCGAGGGGGAGGGGCGGGGGCGGGAGGCCCGCGGGGGGCGGCGGCCGGCGGGGGCTTCGGAGGAGCCGGGTTCCGGCGCATTGGCCCCGACAGCCCCTCGGCGAGCGCGGGGTGCGGGCAGGGATCGAGGGGGAGCTGGGGAGAAAAGCGCGCTGGGGCGGCGGCGAACGAAAGCTTTTTAATCAGTAACAAAACGCAATAAAACGCAGCCAAACGCGGACCCGCGTCCGAACTATCCGCGCGTTGGTGGGGAGATCCGGAGAAGTCGCGCAGAACACCGCGGCGGCCCGTCTTCTCCTCCGCCCGGCCGGGGCGGGAGCCGCGGCGCAGGGGCAGGGCGGGGGGACGGTCACCTCGCCTCCGGGGCCACCTAGGTCCTTTTAAAGTGTCCCGGGTGCGGGCCCCGGGCGGGAGCGACGAGCACGGAATGTTTTCTTAAAGGGCCAGTTTCGAGCTGCGCTGAAGGGGGGGGAGGGGGGAGAGAGAGAGAGAAGTGAGGTGAGGACCGAGAAGGCCTTGGAGAGCCCCCCAATCCCGCGCCGAGGCGGCGGCGGCGGCGGCGCGACGAAGAGGATGATGAACACATTGCAAAGTTTTTTTGGCCCCGGCGAGGGGTGTCAGATTGAGTGCTCTGTGCGCATGTGCGAAGGTGTCCAAACTGACAATGCTAGGGAGATGAAGATAGTGTGTAGCTGCTTCTGGGCTCAAGGAGGAGGACAGAGATTCCGCGAGCCGACACCATGCGATCCAAGGCGAGGGCGAGGAAGCTAGCCAAAAGTAAGTCTCCCGCGCTCGGCCGCGCCGCGTCGCCGGGCCCGGGCCGCGGGGCCGGGGTACCCGGACCAGGGGTGCGCGTCGGGTCGGGTCGGGGCGCGGTCGGTCGGCGCGCCCGCGGCTCCGGCCCCCGGTCGACCGCGCGGCCCGGGGGCTGCTCCGCCTCCCGCGCTCCGGGGCGGCCGGGCTCCGCGCGGAGGCTCGGGGCGCCCGGGCCGCGCGCTCCCCGAAGGCGCCGGCCCCCTCCCCGCCGAACCCCCTCCCCCCCACAGTGTCAGGCGCTCGGGCCCGGGAACCCGAGGCGCGCGGTGGGGGCCGGGGAGGGGGGCGGAGGGGGAGGGCCGGGGGTGGAGGGGAGAGAAAAGCGAAAGTTAGCGAAAAGTTGACGAAAGGGGAGAGTAACTTTTCCTCTCGCTCGCTCTCTTCCCTCTCTCTCTCCCCGAGTGGCTCTCAGTCCTGGTCAAATCATATTCCGGGCTTTTGAAATAGTGGGCGCTAGAGCACCGCCTTTGGCGTCCGCCAGCCGGGCTCGGAGGAGGGAGACCCCGAGCCGGGGAGGGGGTGGAGGAGGGGGCGCGGGCCGGCGCCCACCCGGCTCCCCGGAGCAAGGGCAGGGTTGGCGCGGGCAGGACGGCCGCAGCCGCCGGGGAGAGACACGGAGACTCTCTCCTGCGCTCCGAACTGTGGTCGTGAAGTTTATTCCCAAGTGGTGCCCCGCGTGGCCGTCGCTCCTCGGTGACTCCGGCGGTTCGCCCTGGCCGCCCGGTGCGGTGCCGGTGCCGGTGCCTCGGGCAGCAGGGTCCCCACAGCCGCCTCTCGATCCGCCGCCCGGCTCCCTCGGCCTGGCTCCGACCCTCCCGCACACGCTCGCCCCGGCACCAGCGAGGCCCGCAGGGACGAACCGCCCCGGGCCGGGCCCGGGTCTTACTTTCTCTTTCGCTCCGCCTTGGGCCGAGCCTGGGGCTCCTCGCGCGCTCAGCCGCGGGCCGGTCCCCGCCGCGGCTCGAGAGCTCCCGCCGTCCGCACCGCGGCCACCGCGGCCCCGAGCAGTCCGTGCGCCCTCCCAGGCCGGCAACGGCGCCATCCGATCCGAGCCGGGCCGGGGGCTTCGGCCGGTTCAGCCGGCAGGTGGGGACCGGCGGCTCCTCGGCCCGGGGAGCGCGGCTTTACCAGGCAGGACCATGGCCCGGCTACAGCGAAGCGGCCAGCGCTGTGCGCGGAGGATCCGAGTCGCTCGCCGCTGCCACCTCCTCCTCCGCCGCCCGGCACGCTGGCTCGAGGTCCCGTCTGCGCCTCCAGGGCGGCATCCTGCCTGGCCCGGCCTCGAGGCTTCCCGAGAGGAACTCTCAAAGCGAGAGCCCGGCGGGTGCGGGATCCAAGATCGTTCTCCGAAAAAAAGCCAGAAGCTTCCAGCTCGGGACCCTGGCGACCTTGGCTCCACGGCGGCCCCGGCTGCCTTAGGCCTTGCGCCCACCCTGCGGGGAAAAGCAGCTTCCACCCCTCCGCCAGGCTTCCCTAAGCTCTGCCGTTGGAGTGGAGTTCGTGGCCCCTCGGTTAGGAGCCCCTTTCCCGCCGAGCCCCCTGGCCGGCTGCCCTTGACCTCGGCCTCCTGGGCCACCCGTGACCTCTGACCCCTCTTGGTGCGAACAGGGCCTTCGGTTTCCCAGTGGATGAGAAGGGGCTGTGTGCGTACTTGGTGACTTTTCCACGACGCACGGAGCGGGTGTGCTGTGTACTGTTAAGAGCCTGGGGTTCACCGTGGGCCGTTCTGAGTCTCGAACCCCCTGGCTTCAGAGTGGACCGGCCAGGTTCGAGCAGTGGAAGGACCCAAAGCTGCAGGGAGAGAAGAGCCGCAGCGCTCCCTTTGTCGCCGCCTCCGCCTTCGCCTTCGCTGCAAGCGAGAGACTCGCTCAGCGCACCCTGCGCGGCCCCGGAAACTTCCCAGAGGCCCACACCGCTCGGCGCCCTGCTGGGCCTCTGCTCTCCGCCTGCTTCTCCTCTGCCAGGTGGGGAAGGTTACCTGGCCCGGGCTCTACGTTGGACCGCGCGGCTATGGCCTTGCGGCCTTCCCTAGAGGCCGGGAACCGGAGGACACAGTTCAGGCTTTCCTTTCCCGAAACAGCCCACAGAAGCTTGCCCGACAAGCCCAGAGTCCCCGCTTGGGTGTCTCCCTGAGACCAGGTTCCGGACTCTGTAACTGTTGCTGCTACCACCAAAGCCCCCTTAAGAAGGTGGTTGAGGCAGCTCAGGATGGGAGACAGCCCAGGACCCACCAAGGACTTTCCTATTTCATTAGACAAATTTAAAAGCAGATGTGGGAGGCTCTTGGGGGACCTCACTATTACCCAAAGCAAGGGAGCAGGCGCTCAGCAGCCAGCCCAGATGCCTCCTAGGCTGGCCGACCCGACCCGGGTCAGGGGTACGGGAAGGAGCAAGGTCATGGTTGCACTGCCCTTACACTTGGGCCCCCAGCTGTGACGGAGACTGTACTGAGGACAGAAGGACAACTGAGCCAGTGGGTGTGACCTCACGACACAGAGCTTGGGGGGGCTGTCCCCGAGTGTGCATCTTGAGGTGTAATTTCGTTTGTATTTCCTGGTGATCCTTCTCCAGACCTCTGTCTGCATGACTTACTCAAGCTAGGTAGGATTTAGAGGCACAGAATAGAGACTTAGAGGTCTCTGAGGCACCCCTACTGAGAACCATGATTCAGCTGGTAGGAAACCTAAGCTTGAGCCAGGGGCAGAGTGAAGACCATTTAGGGAAGGGGTCCCCTTACTCAACCTGGGCCAGTGCTGGCCAGGAGGGACCTGAGGCTGTCCTGGCCCAACATTTAAAAAACGAAATTCTTAACAATAGCTTTTTGTTCCTGCCCTGCTGGGATCCAGGTGGGCAGGTGGGGGCTTGGTTGGTTATGGTGCCCTCCTGACCTTCGGGAACTTCATAGCACACCTGGGACTCTATAGCTAGGACCCCCACCAGAGCAACCCTTAGAGATCTGATTTCTGTAGAGGTGACAGACCCCGTGGTCCCAGGTACCACACATCTCTACCCTGCTAGGTGTGGGACTTGTACATGTAGAATGTGCTGGTGGGGGGGGGTGAATTGGTAATTCAGTGTATTTGTGTGAAGCAGGGTGGGTTGAAGGACTGAGGCCCAGCTCAAGGCCTGTGCTCTTCCCATTGAGACAATGGGGGAGAGGGGCTTGGCTGGCTGACTCTTGTTCCTCTTCTACCCGCCCCAGGAAAGCCAGAGCCCAGGGGACACCTTTTCTCTGAGACTGATGAGGGCTGCGAGCAGCAGGAACCTGTAGGCGGGAATTGATTGTCTGGCCCGCTTTAGGCGAATGGTAGAGGGCGGGCGCAGAGCTGGCGGCCAGTGCCCCGAGGCTCTGTGCTGTGTGCCGCAGGCCTGGCTTCCGCCACCACCGGATGGTGTTAGAGGGGTCAGAGGCCTGGTGTGTGTGTGTCGGTCTCAGCAAAGCCAGTTTGTAGAGCAAGTGCTGGATAGATCTCCCCTCAGGCCATGCCCCAGGGTGGGTCTCTGAGCCTCCGATGATTTGGGCAGCCCGCCTCTCCAGCAGTCTGGAGGCCTGGAAGAACAGGTGCAGGTCCTAGCCCCTCTTGTCCTGCAGTTTCTGCCGTTACCAGTCCCCCCACCTGCACAGTGCTAGGGGGAGAGGTAAGGGTGGTGTGAACTCCCTCCCCAGAGGGAGGCACTGCCTCAGCTGTGACTGCTTACAGGGCTTTGGTGGGGTGTGATTAGCCCTCTGTTTTATTCAATTAGGAGGCAATTAGGGATCCTTGGGGGAGGGGGCTGGTACTGGTAATTAAAGTTATGCATAATGAAGAGTTTCAACAAAATTATCCAGGATTAAAAATCTTTTGAGTAATTTCGTTAAAAATTTTCAAATAGCACTAAATATAATTTATCAGGTTTTGAATCAAAACCCAGCATCAAGTCTTGGATTCAGAAGCTCAGAAGTTCTGGGGCAGTGGATGTAGCATCTTCCTTTCTCAGGGAAGAACTTTGGGAGATGGAGGGAGTTAGCGCCTGCGTGTGTGTCTGTCTGTCTGTCTGTCTGTCTGTCTGTCTGTCTGTCTCTCTCTCTCTCTCTCTCTCCCTCTCTCCCCTTAGGCTTCTCTGAAAGGCAGCCTGGGGTTGCAGCCTAGGGTTGGGAGTGCAGACTCCAGCAGCTGGCTTCAGACTCCTTTCCCTTCAGGAACCTGCCCAGGGAACTCTCTCTTCTCACAAAGTCACAGACAGCTATGGAGCCAGCCATGGTGGGTGTTGGTGCTGCACCGACTTATGCCCCTGGCCCACGTGCCGTTGCAACAGACAGTGCCTTTTTACTGGGCGGGAGGGGGGCTTCTGGCTTCCTGAGTGTTCTCACCTGAATTTCCCAGACCCTCCACCTGGCCCAGGCATCCCCAGTGCGAGGTCTCCTCTCCCTTAGCCATCCAGCTCTCCAGGGCACACAGGTGTGCCTGCCCACCGTGGGTTTGAACTAGCAATAAGAGTAAGGAAAATGATCCAGAAAACCAAGACAGAGGGTAGCCTACATCCTGAGCTGCTCTGCCCCTGTTCTGTGTGGTAGCAGCCTGGGCACAGACCCTCAGAGTACCTGTGGGTACCCTCCTCCCAAGTAGGTGTGAGCTGGTGTCCCCTTCACTGGCCCAGGGAAGGAGAGAAGGGAGTGTGTACCACCTCCGGAGGTAGGTGTTCCGGAGTTCCTGCCGCCAGGAACTCGTACTGCTGCACAAGTTCAAGACCTTCAGGGTTTGTCAGCACGATGCTGCAGACTATAGTTAATTCTATAGTGTTTTCTAATTAACTAATTTATATATATATATATATATATATATATATATATATATTTTTTTTTTAATGTGTCAGGGTTAAAGCATTTCTAGACCAATGCTTACCGTGGTCCACTCTGAAAGAGCAAGTAGATTCAATGTATTATAACCCTGAATACAGTCTGGTGGCTGCAGATTGGAATCCTATTTGCTCAGGGCTGGACTCTCCTCCAGGGAATGATTGCACAGCTTCGCCCATGGATGTGGGTACCCTCTCCAAGGGCAGATTCTAGGTAGCCAGTATTGACCAGAGATGACCTTGTCTGTCGGTGGGTAGACACTGCCTTCTGCCCAGCGCAAGTACAGAAACCTCACTCGGGGGTGTGGAACTACCTGCTTATCCCCAAACCCATCTATGGGGGAAAACCCACCTGCCTTCCTCAGGTAAAAAGGGAGATAGATGTGGAACCCCATTCTGCTCCCACTGCTGTAGCCAGTAGACCTGGGCCACAGGACTAGTGCGCGGTCTCTGATACTGGCTGTGTTCGTCAAGGCTGGGTCCTCATGGCCAGAGGCACCGTGACCATTCTGGGCCCAGAGTGACCTCTGCTCTAGTGGTCCTGAAGCAAGGGATGTGTGGTCTCTCCCTGTTCCGACCACTCCCTAAGCTCAGATCCTCTACTCTCTGGAGGTGCCTCTCACAGAAAGAAACAATGCCCCGAGCGAGCTGAGGATGGGAGTGCCCGCCACTTGAGATACTTATTTGTTTAATAGTTAACATTTTGTGTAAAAAAAGGGAGGGAAGGCAGATTCTGGTGAGGGCTTTGCTTATTTTATATCCACTATAACTATTTCTGTCCATGAAAATTGGCTTAATTATATCAATGGAATGTTTCTTTTTCAATTCTGTATGCAATTAGTCCATCTTGCCGGCTGCAATTTATTTTAATAAAAAAATAAACCAGTGGTGTGTTCAGTCCCTCGTCCCCTGGGGACAAATGCGATTGGTGTGTTTAATTTCATTAAGTACAATGTGGCCTACTGGAAAAAATGTCTGAAATCAGCTTTATGCAGCTTAAACACTGGCATTTGAAACAAATCGTTATTGCATTAGCTGTCATACTGGTAATTCTAGAATCTAAGGAAAAAAGTATATTATGGCTGTTTTTATAACCCTTTGCAAATGCACTGTTAAAATAATTTATAATCATTTTTAAAACATGGCTGGTCCTAGTGAATATTTCATCTCCTCTAAATATGGTTCCCCGTTCTCGTGCGTACATTTACACATCCAGGCCTGTGCAGTTCACCCACCCCAAGTGCTCATCCCTCAAAGCTGAGCAGTGAAGTCTGTGTTCAGACAAACCCGATGAAGACAGGATCTCTTTTTCAGTCTGACCTGAGCCCCAAACAAGAGTATGGGGTGCGGGCACAAAGTTACTGGAAACCAACTGCGGCCAGAGGGCATTCCGTGGGACAGTTAGCTCGCCCAGCCTCCTGGCTCAGGTGGGGAGGAGAACTGGCACACATCTGTGTAGGGCTTTATAGGTACGAGAGCAGAACGGTTCACATCCCTCTTCTGAGTGCAGCAAGCAGGGCTTGCTCTGCTCTCACTGGATTTCTGTTTGGGAAAGCAAGAAAAGTGCAGTCCTCAAATATTGGCGTTCTGAGCCCAATATGAGGGCGCAGCCAGATAAGCTTCGGGGAGTGATGACGCCTACTGGAAAGCATACATGGTCAGAGAATGGGGCGTACCTCCAGTCAGTGCTCTTTGGAGCGCTGTGTGTGTGTGCATGTATGTGTGCTGGATCAACATTGCCTTTGAAAGTCCCAGACAAGTCTGAGATGAGTTTGCTGTTGCTGAGGGGAGTGATGGGTGACTCTGGCTCCTCATTCCTACCGGTGTGCGTTGAAGCAGAGCAGAGGGTCTTGGAGCGAGCTTGTGGTGGGGGAGGGAGGGGCTCTCTGGGTTCTTGTGTCTTTCAGCTTCTGAGGTGTTCTCTCCCAGGTGGTCTCAGATGGGGGTGGAAGCCCCTTCTCCGTGGCTGCTCTCTCTCTAGGATAGCGGTGGCTCAGAGTATATGTCTGTGTATACGGAGCCTGGCTGCGCTGTGTGGCCCCGAAGTCACTCTGTACGAGGGGCAGAGGCTGGAGAGCTGTGACTTCTAGGGAGGTGGGCATCCCTTTCTCTGCCCAGGCAATGCCATGAGACATTGCCAGGAAGAAAAGGCACAAGCTGATTGCGCAGGACATCAGGGAGCAGAGCTGCTGGGGAGAGAGAAGGTTTCCCAGGCTTTGGGGATTTCATAGGTAATTCTGCTTGGGTTTTCCAGGCCTCCTTAAAGATGTTTCATACCCCTCCCACCAGCCTCCTGATTTACCTAGATGGAGCCAGACAGACTTCGTTTTTTTCCCCCTTTGGACATAGAATATATTATGTATGAATTTCAATATTGACTGATGATAGCACATTTTGGGGAGACACAGCCATCTCTAGCTTGCCTGGTAGAGCAGGCATACAGTGTCTGGGCTGTGTCTGGTGCTGGTCTCCCCAGATCCCTGGTTCTGGAAGCAGTCCCTACGGAAGTGACCTCCATATGCCTGCAATTTGCTTTCTAGCCGGTACACTGTTGAGAAATAAGTGGCTTTGTCTACTTTCTTACTTTAGAAAGAATAACAAAGCCGAATGTTTGGTCCATATCAAAGCCCAGCCCAAGAAGCCCTGGAGGCTACCCGTGAGGCTTCACGTGGGCCCGGCCTGGCCCTCCCATGCCCCCACTGCTTGGGGGTCATGCCGGGGCTTCCTTCTCTGCTCTCCCGCGCTACGTGTACTGTGTGATCCCCAAGCCCCGCCGCT
Source organism: Cricetomys ansorgei (assembly GCA_026225945.1). Classification (NCBI taxonomy): domain Eukaryota; kingdom Metazoa; phylum Chordata; class Mammalia; order Rodentia; family Nesomyidae; genus Cricetomys; species Cricetomys ansorgei. The sequence continues at coordinate 1,538,555 of JAMJFZ010000484.1, forward strand.
AGGGTTTTCCAGGTAGGAGGTGAGAATGCCTTAGAGAATAAAAGTCAGTTTTAACTTGGATGAAGTATTGCAGCATCTGAACGTGTCAGACTCTGCCCCAAACACTTCAAACTCCTTGCCTCACCCAGGGAGGGCTGCCTTGAAAGATCCAGAAAGTCTGATGTGTTGTTTGGTCCATGGTCAGTGCTTCTGCATAGGAGGTGGGGCCTGTGGCCGTCAGACTCTCACGCAAATCTGACAAGGAATCGGAGTGGCTATTTTTTTCCCCCCTCTAACTTTTCTGTTTGGAAATGGCTTTGTCATTCCTTAGCATCCTGCCCTAGAAGGCATTGAGGTCGGGCAGAGGTGGCAGACCACCATCAGCCCAGGACAGCTGTGAGCGAGACGCAAACCCGATCATGAAGTCATGCCCACGGTGGGCCTCACTCTGCTCCAGCAGGGCCCTATTTTGATTCCTGCCATTTAACCGTGTCCTGAAGTAAAACATAGCACATGATCATTTGCTGTTTCTTTCATTTTCCAACTCAGAGGCATAGGTGTCTGGGCCCGTTGTGGACCCGTGTGTGCAGAGGGGTTCACTTCAAAGCTAGCTCCCTTTCACCCCCACCCCCATCACCTCTCCACCTCAGCAAAGCTTTCCCACATTACATCTGTCTCTGAAACAGCTGTTGGCATCTGCCAGTTCTTTCCTTATCAGAGGCCTCCCAGGTCCCACAGGGGTGGGAGTCTTTGGCTTGTTTTGGCAGCTCCATCCCTGTAAAGGCCTGTCCACCTTTCTCAGAAGCCCAGCACAAGGTCTGTGGTTCGACTGTGGGCTGGGCTCTGAACTTGGCTCACCTGGGGTCAGGGACCTTCACAGAATGCTGCTGAGGAGTTCACTCAGAGAATGACATTGCCTTTAGCTCTGGGTACTCTGTGCCAGGTCCTGCCTCAGCGTCTGGACCTCTGTGTCCAGTCTGCTTAGGGGGAGAAGTCCTCAGGCCAACAGCTTTCCCACCTCGACCCTTGCTGGCGGAGGATGGCTGGGCTCCACCTCTGCTTCACACTGGGAAAGCCGCAAGAAGAGAGAAAGGGAAGAGGTCTGCTGGAGTGAAGCTGGCTCGGTTGTGGTGTGCCCCCGGGCAGGCAGGGCCGTGGCATCTCGGCAGGGAGCAGGCCTGGGTCAGTGTGTGAAGAATGGGTCCTGAAAGTGATCGGGACTCTTTCCTGTGATACGGTTTAATCCCGTGTCTATATTCACAAACTGACAGTCGATATTACACCAAAATACAGATTTACATAATAGATTCTGGCTACTCCTTGCAGCCAGGTCTCCGAGGGAAAGGGGCACGAATTGAAAAGGCTCAGACATTTGTATCTGCCCAACGGGCGGCCACAGCCTCCTCAGAGAGGCCCAGTCACATCAGTCCATAAAACATTTAAACAAAGACTGAAAATTACGCTCACCGGAGGAGCCCGAGTGGTGACCACAGGAGACCACGCTGTCCCGGGGCAGAGAGGAAGACAGCAGACTGCCTCGGAAAGCCTGGACATCAATCTCAGCACCCCCTTGCCTCCTCCCTCTCTGGAGTCTCCATCAAACCCCACATGGAAGAAGTACCACGTGATGAGGTCTGCACTGGGCTCGGCATTGACATCTGTGGTATACGCTGTCTCGATGGTATCCCAGGCCACGTGAGGAGGGACTATAGGTCCGCTCTCTAGCACACTGGCGGCTCTGCCCGGTCAGCCCCAGGGTCAGCATATGGGTTCCTGGGTAGTCAGCATGCAGGCAATCAGCACACTTCCTGCAGGTCCTGGGTCCCTTGTGGACACCAGAGTATACCTGCTGATTCAAGTAGAATGGCATGGCTCCAGGTGGCAGCAGCCAGCAGAGATATGACCTGGCTTGTGTGTGTGTGTGTGTAGGGAGTGCTGCCGTGTGTGTGTCTGTGTGTGGGGGGGGTGCTACCGTGTGTGTGTGTGTGTGTGTGTGTGTGTGTGTATGTGTGGAGTGTGCTACCATGTGTGTGTGTGTGTGGAGGGAGTGCTGCCGTGTCTGTGGGGGGGTGCTACCGTGTGTGTGTGTGTGTGTATGTGTGTATGTGTGGAGTGTGCTACCATGTGTGTGTGTGTGTGGAGGGAGTGCTGCCGTGTCTGTGGGGGGGTGCTACCGTGTGTGTGTGTGTGTGTGTGTGTGTGTGTGTGTGTGTGTGTGTGTGTGGTGTGCTGCCATGTGTGTGTGTGTGGAGGGAGTGCTGCCATGTGTGAGTGTGTGTGTGTGTGTTGCTACCGTGTGTGTGTGTATGTGTGGGGTGTGCTGCCATGTGTGTGTGGGGGAGTGCTGCCCTGTGTGTGTATGTGTGGGGTGTGCTGCCGTGTGTGTGGGGGGGTGTGCTGCCGTGTGTGTGTGTGTGTGTGTGTGTGTGTGTGTGTGTGTGTATGTGTGGGGTGTGCTGCCATGTGTGTGTGTATGTGTGGGGTGTGCTGCCATGTGTGTGTGTGGGGGGGTGCTGCCATGTGTGTGGGGTGTGCTGCTGTGTGTGTTGGGGTGCTGCCATGTGTGTGGGGGGGTGCTGCCGTGTGTGTGTGGGGGGGTGTGCTGCCATGTGTGTGGGGTGCTGCCATGTGTGTGGGGGGGTGCTGCCATGTGTGTGGGGGGTGCTGCCATGTGTGTGGGGGGTGCTGCCATGTGTGTGTGGGGGGTGCTGCCATGTGTGTGGGGTGCTGCCATGTGTGTGGGGGGGTACTGCCATGTATGTGTGGGGTATGCTGCCGTGTGTGTGGGGTGTGCTGCCATGTGTGTGGGGTGCTGCCATGTGTGTGGGGGGGTACTGCCATGTATGTGTGGGGTGTGCTGCCATGTGTGTGGGGGGAACTGCCATGTATGTGTGGGGTATGCTGCCGTGTGTGTGGGGTGTGCTGCCATGTGTGTGGGGTGCTGCCATGTGTGTGGGGGGTACTGCCATGTATGTGTGGGGTGCTGCCATGTGTGTGGGGGGGTACTGCCATGTATGTGTGGGGGGTGCTGCCGTGTGTGTGTGTGGGGTGCTGCCGTGTGTGTGTGTGTGTGTGTGTGTGTGTGTGTGTGTGTGGTGTGCTGCCATGTGTGTGTGGGGGGGCGCTGCCATCCTCTTTGCCACCTGCATATCTGAGTCAAGGGCTCCCTGGGAAATTTCTGGCCTTTCTTCCAGATCTCTCCCAGGCTCTTATTCCTGGAAGGGCTGACACATTCCTGAAGTACCAGAACAGCAGAGTGTTCTGCTGGCCAGAGTCAACAGTGCTGGGGAGAAAAGTAGCCCCTAAGGTGGATCCTGCGTCTGGCAGACATGATGAGACTGTCTCTGTTCAGCATGGAGTCCCATCACGCGGGCACAGGTGTGCTGTGTGTCCACACGCACACATGTGCGCCGGTGTGCAGGGGAGCGTCTGTGGTTTAAGTGAGATTTATACCGTGATTCTGTCGCTCAGAGGTTTCACATGCTTCCCTGCCCACTCAGTGTCGGGGTACCCCGTGCCCTTAGGTCTGCAAGGTGTGGAGACAGTTGCCATCGGCAGCTGGTCCCAGGCCTGCCCCAGAACGGCCTGGAAGCTGATTGTCGTGGGAAATAGAGACCACGGTGATCTGTGAGTGAGCACTCTCCTGCATGTCTGCAGCCCTGAGGTGAAACAAAGAGGGGATGGGGTTGTTTAGACAATCCTGGGCCCTGGTGCTCACATGGAGAAAAATTACAGAATTATGCTGCCGGTGTCAGGTTGCAAGATAATGACGTGTCTCTGTGTGAAAATATTAAATTGCAATAACATGCCTTCTGAGTTCCCCTTTGAATAGGGTATTCGGTTCCCAGCTCAGACCGAACATAAGCTAGTGACTGACAGAATACAAATGGTGTCATCGGGCACGGGAGTGGGGGGTTTACAGCTGGTCCTGGTCTTCTTGATCGGTCTTTCTATCTCGGCTCACCTCGGCACCCTTTCTTTTAAGGAAACAACTCGATGATGCAGCTAATTATTTATTTATCACGTTAGCGGGAGGAAACGCTGTCAGAGACAGATCAGTTTTTCCCTGGAAGTGATTTGACATGACTTAAAACATAATGGCTGCTTCGCTATGCTGGGTGGTGTCCTCAGACTGCCCGAAGTTCATTACCTCATCAAAGCTGCCACCCGTCCATTTTGTGAAAATCCCCAGGGCCTGCTCCCATGCCTGAAGCCTGCAACAGGCAAGTGTCAGCACGGCCAGCTGCTCTCTGCCAGGCTGACTTATCTTGGGTTTGGTGCAGAGGTACAGGTTAGCTGGCTTCTTCCAGGCAGGTGGCACCAACAAGTCAACATGGCAGGTGGAAGATTTGTAATGTCCCCATGGAACCAGTGGGAGCCGGGCTTCTCCTGCACTGATCCCTAAGGCTGGGGACTTTTCAGCAGGCATGCGTGTGAGTGCTCCGTGGATGGGCAGTTTGGTGGCTGCACATTTGGCTGAGTTCCCTGAAGAGGAAAGTTCTATAAACTGTGTAAAGAGTGTGCTCAGAAGCCTGGGCAGATAGCCCCAGGAGGTGCTCTCCAGTTTCAGGACTGGGAATCGGAATTGCAAAGCAGAGGCCCTGAGCTTTAACTTTCCCTCCATCCAAGGTGTTAATCTTACCTTCCCTAAGGTTAGGTAAAGCCCTTGAAAGCAGCAGCTTGGAATTGAATCTCATCTGCTAATGATGGTGGTAGTGACCTCAAGTTCAAGGCCCCCCACCCCCACCTGGCTGCACCTGGTTCCTGCCATTGGCAGCCTCCATAGGGAACCCTCCTTCTCTCTTGTCCCAGCTCTCTTGTTGCCCAGGGTTTTAGGTTGCCTGGATCCTGACAGACTACCCTCGTTCAAAGGGGAATAGGAGCTGGTGACCACAGGGTGTGGGGAGGTAGGAGGTGAGGAGCCTGGGCCTTGCTGCCTTGCAGAGTTTCCCTTCCTGGCCAGAGAGTGCGGCATCATGGGAAGGAGGGAAGACTGCAGCCTCTAGTCTGCCTCCGCCAGGAGCTGGATGGATATGTGGTCCTACTTGTTCTGGGGGCTGGGAGGAGAGGGCTACATAGTAGTCCCCCATCTGCGGGAAGGAGGAGTAGCTGGGACAATCCCAGCAAGGCTGTTGTGGCCATGCCAGGACAACTGTGTCTCCAGCACTTCCAGCATTAGGAAGTGGTCTAGCCTGGCCTAGAGACAGGGAAGGGCATTTTGAGGACCAGACCATACAAAACTGAGTCAGCCAGGTCAGTTTGCCCCCCTTCCTTGAGGCTTCTGGCCCTCTACGGGATCCCATCTCCTGTCTGACTACAGGGTTCCAGGGCCAGCAGGCAAGACTTAGGGAAGAAGCAGCCCTGGCTCCTGCTAGATATGGGGAAGACCCATAGGAGTGTCACCCCCAATTTACGGGCCGCCTGCCGTTCCAGTGACATCTGAGTTGAGTCGACCATCTCCAGCCTCACAGATGGTCCCTGGCTTTCCTTTCTGAACTCAACACAGGGCTCCACCACCTTGGTTGACCTTGGACCGAACCATGAGGACCTAGATGGACAGGCAGGAGGCTAGCCCTTGGACCCTGGTGTGAGCGAGTGGCTCCTGTGTGGTCAGGTCAAGGTGGCCTTAGCCCCAGCAGGGCTCCTCCCAAGGGAATATGTTCTATTCCCTGTGACATTTGGAATCTAATGGGTGCCCTGTAGGGACGGGCTAGCTTGACCTCTGTCAGAAGGTCAGTGACTCACCCTCTCCATCTGCACATGGCCTCCGGATGGGACCGGTACTCTATAACGGTGACGGAATCTTAACGGCTCCCAGTGAGGTTCTCGGCTGAGGCAGGGTTTAGTTGCTAGAGATGGGGCCCCAGGAATTCATCGTCCCAAGGGTCTCAGCCCTGCAGGTCAGCAGCACCCGGGTGTTCTGCCGTAGACTCCTCCTCTGCTGGGTTAGGGTTCAGCGAGAGACCACAAGTCCATGCGCATTTCTCCTCCGCCAGGGCCTTGAGCTGGACCCTCCAGGCAGGAGGTGCAGACAGGGCCCGTTTTCTTTTCTGATTCCTCCAAGCTGCCACCTGTGAAGGCATAGTCTCACCTTCTCGGCCCAGGGCCTGGCAGTGCAGGAGGGAGGAACGAGAGTGTGTGTGATGGGAAGTGAGGTCCCACCTTCATCTGCAGACGCCCCTCTCTGCCTTGGGCCTGACGTACCCGAGTAATCCAGAGGAAACCTGGAAGAGGCTTCAGAAGCCTACACAGGAGTCAGCACAGACAGACAGCCAGGCCCTGCTGTGAGAATGGCAGGACACTTGAACAGTCCTTGTCCTCAGGGGCCAGGTTGTCACTGTTAGCAGTCATTTTGGCTTTCTGGAACATTCTTTGACTAAGGGAAGGTAGGTGTGTGTGAAAGTGTGCGTGTGCAGTATTGGGGACCCTCCCTGGATTTCATCTCCATGTGACACGTGTGTGCAAAATGGCTTGGTGAGGGGAGTGCAAGTAACAGAGACACAGTGAACAAGTCTCCTGGACACACCCGTGAAGGATGCTCCACTGGCTGGTACTTAGACACCAGTGTCCTGTGCCTGTGTTAGGCATGTTCTGGGATGGAAGGGAGCCTTGGAAGGCTACCATCCAGGCTGCGGACAGTTGGTGTGAGCACCTGATGGACAGGAAAGCTGTCACTGTTGGGTACAGGGCCATCCCAGATAGGATTCGTCAGGCTTCCACAGAAGACCTCAGGTACCATATCAACCTTTTGCTGAGGTGTCCCTGAGCATCTGGCGTACCTCAGTGTACACACACACACGTCACTGTGGACCCCGCAAGGCACACCGATGCACATACGCTCAGAGTATCTCGCACAGACATAATGACGCGAACCAGATTCAGGAGACCATTTTGTCAGGTGTACAGGATTCTTGTTCAGGGAGGATCAGCCATTGCTGAGTCTCTACACCCCCCTACCTAGGCTGTGGACAGAGCAAGAGGAGAGGGTGCAAGGGAAAGCTAATTGTGAGCTTCCTGAGAGAGAAGGTGTTGGCATCTGTTGGGCCATGATATGGGCCTCTCCCTCCTTCTCCCTCCTCTCATTACTGGGACCGTGGTCTTGGAGGGCCCTGGTGTGTTGAGGGGGCTATCCTCCATCGCAGCCTCCTAGATCTGGTGTCAGACCAGAGCAGGGCACAGGGGTTGCCTCTGACCCTTTCAAAGGGATATTTGATCTGAACCCTGGGGCCCAGTAAGAAGATTCCAGCAAACCCAAAAAGCTCCAGACTGGAGAAAGCACTTTCCAGTGTCCAGACTCTGGCACGAGGCCCTTTGTGGGATTATCTGCCCCCCTGGGAGGCACGGAATGCCAGGGTGAGGGGCCACAGCAACGGAGAGAGCTGTGCAAGCTGCCGATAAAACGGGCTGCTTTCTGTGGCTGCTCTGTCTCCGAAACCTGAGGTGCAGCCCCAGAATGGAGGCCGCTGTCCCGGGACATTTGAGCCAGGGAGGCACCGTCCATTCTGCCCTTGCCCTTGAGAATTAGATTTGATGCCACATCTGCTTCTACCCAGGGCTCTTGCCACTTGAAAAAAAAAAGTGGGTAGAAAGACGTCCAGAGGGAGCCGGCAGAACTTCTTATGATCACTGCCTTGGGCGTCTCCTGGAGCATGCGTGCTGGCTTAGTGGAAGGTGGACACTGTAGCCAGGGTGGACCTACCATTAAATGGGGGCTGGGAAGCCTGAGGATCCTGGGTGGGAGGACACTGAGTGGAGAGGGGGCTTGTCGGTCTATGCCCATCCGGCTTCAGGTGCTGGCTTGAGCTGTTCCTGGCAGTTGGGGGAGTTCTGCTGAATGTCCAGGCCCCTTTTCCTGCCTGTTCTTTGTTCCTCCATGTTTGTCAGGAGGTAGCTTAAGGCTGTGTCTAACCCTCAAGGCTGGTATTCAGGACCCATCTAATCTTCTAGAACACGTGTCTAGACTCTCTGGACATGCCTGTGTGTGTACTGAAGCCCCAGGAAGAGAGGTGTTGCACAGGCTACCTGTAGCCTTGCTCAGAGGCTGGGAGGTGCTCAGGGCCTGGTAAAGCTACAGTAATGGGGCCCAGGCCTCTCTGGACTGGAATCATCCTGCAGCCAAGAAGGTAACTTTATTTTACGTCCAGCAGGGCCCGGGAATACCACAGAGGAGTGGCTTTCACCCTCGGAGAGTGGCTACAAACCACAGTGGACGGCCCCTGACAGCCCCTCCCCCCAGACTGTGGAGCATCTGCTCGCTGAGCCTATTTGTCAGTGTGTAGCATAGGCTTGGGGCTCAGGCAGACTGGATGGGCCTGACACCTCTTGTTTTAAGCAGCGTGTCCCAGACCATAAGCCCACATTTCTGCATCTTCCCAAAGGGTGACTTACAAAGGCCCTGTGAGCTCGCCTCATGGCAATCCCGTCCCTGTTCAAGGGCTCACTCTTTTCCTGGAGGCCATGATGGAGGATTCAGCAGCTGTTCTCTGGTTGTCTGGGTTGACCTTTGGGGTCCTAGAGTAGGCAGGTGGCAAGAGGTCTTTGGTCAGATCGTTCTCTCGAGGCCTGCCAGAGCCTCGCATGCCCAGTGCTGCCTCAGGCCTGATAGGGCTTCGCAAACATGTGGCCATGTTGACTTGATGGATGGTTGACCGGAAGTAGCTTTTTCAGGGCTCAAGCCGACCGCAGTGGCCACAGACCTGGTCCAGGCATGGCCTCCCATGCCTTCATGGTATACCATGGTATACCAGGCATCAGCCTTGGTACAGCTCACTCGAGTGCATGGACACTGGCAGCCAGGACCTGGAGAAGGGCATGTGACCCCTATGGAGGCTGGACATAGGCCTTTTGTTGAGATTTATTTTCTGGCTCACGTCAGGTTCCTTTTCTTCAGGTCAGAAAGATGGGTAGAAGCCTGGTATTTTTTCAGGGCGCTTGTTGCTTATTTAGTCTTTATATTTATCCCAAGATGCTCTGCCCGTGTAAGGGCCCTGTGCTGTCCAGTCAGGCCGTGGTCCAACCCGTCTCCATCCTTGGTCACCCGTTCAGACTCTAAGCTCCCGTGTTTCCACCTGCAGTTGCTGTTGAAGGTCAAGATGCTGTTTGCCATCTCTGTTCGCTGATTAAAGGAGGATCCTGACATCGCCACTCAGAACCGTGGCCCAGGACTGCTGTCACGCAGTTTCAGTCCACGCAGGAGAACCTAGAGGAAATGGCTGGGGTTGGGGTTGTTGGCATGCTTAGGTCTCCTGACCTCCCTGCCCCCCCCCACCCCGCACCTCTTTACCTGAGCACTTTCTGAGCTGAGCTTGCTCAGCAGTGGCAGCTGTGAATGAGTGGGTGGGTGGGTGGGTGGGGTCTCCCAGGGCTGCAATGCATACAGAGTGGGTGCCTGCTAAACTCAAGTCCGAGATCCCAGTCCTCTACTTGGGATCCTTAGAGATTTTTTTTTCAACCACTGTTTCTTCTGCAGTGTCTCAATTATTTGAACCTTGGGAATAACCCTTGGCCCACTCCGTCAGTGTTTGCTGTCTTTAGTTTTATAAATTATGACTGTTAATTAGGCAAAAGCTCCGAGGAGATGTGCCAGGCTTGGAGATCTCCACAAAAAAACGGGAACCTTCCCGAAATTTCCAGGAGCGAAGCAATTAAGTGATGGAATTCTGCAAGGTAGCTACATCAGTCATCTTCAATGACGTTTTTTAAGGAAGGAAAAAGAACATCTAAAATCTAAGGTAGTTCTCGTGTGCTTGTAGGGAAAGCAGAAACTGCCATTAAAGAAAACGTACATTGGAAGCTCTGGTCCTTCCTGGGAGGGATGGTCTTGTACTCTGGGTGGGTGTGCCCAGGCAGGTGCCGAGAGTGTGGCTGGGCTGGCAGCGGAAGGTGGAACGGGAGCTTCTCTGTTTTTTGCCAGGCTCCACGGTCTTGGAGCCTGGTCTGGCCACTCCTGGTTGAGCCAGGCCTGGCTGTAAACTGCTTCCCATATTAGGGTCAGGTCTCAGTCCCTCTTAGTACTTCACAGGTGGCTCAATCTCAGATGAGGATAGATTCACATTTCTTGGGTTTCTGAGAGGCAGTTTGCAGGTCAGAGATGACCAATTTTGAGTCCTTTGTTTGCAGGGGGTGGGGCGTCCCTAGTCTCAAACACCCAGTGAGCCCAATTCCTTGGACACTGTAAGCTTAAACATTTCCAACCAGCATATGAGACGCTTGGTGACGGTTGGCACTTTTTCAGAAGCTGTCCCTTGATCACGTGACCATTCATGCAGTAGATTTATTTTCACCCTCCCCCCTTTCGTGACCTTGAGATGCCTTTGGACAAGTCTCTGGCTATTGACAAATCAGTTTGTTCCTGGGAGTCACATGTTGCTTCTGCTCTGGGTACCTCCTCCAGTTGGAGGATTAGGACCGCATTTCTTCTGGAAACACCTGCTTTCCCTGTCTCCCCAACTTCCCTGCTCCTTAGTTTTCCCGCCACATTCTTTCTGTTGTCCTGCTGCAGTTTGGTAATGCCTCTCTCACCTTCCAGACCAGCCCTCAGCGTGGGGATTCATAAGCCTGTGCTTCTAACAGGGTTGTCTGTTTTACGCTTTCTTCTCTCCTGTGTTGCTTGACCTCAGCCATAGCAAGTCTCTGCTGGAGTGTGAGTTGAGAAATCTCCTCCTGGAGGCAAAGGTGGGGCTCTGGCTGCCGAGTTCATCAGGCAGGAGCAAGGGGCCTGCGTGACTGGGCTCAGTCCTGATTCCAGTAACAGAAACCCCACCACCTTTCCCTTTCGCCATGCCAGATCAGAGGGTGAGGGGCTGGACTCCCAGCAGCCCACAAGGACACAAACCCCAACAGGCTTTTCAGCCCCGTGTGCTCTTTGTGTGTTTGACCCTCTGGTGGGGTAGCCCAGAATGTGGAAGGGAAATGTACCAGGGGATTCCCCTCCCATTCTTCCTCAGGGTGAGAAAGGACAGGGAGATGGAGGTTGCAGTCAGTAGTGCCTGTCTGCTGGCTTCTGAGTCCCGTGGAGGGCAGGCAGCACCTTTGCTTTTCGCCAGCCAGAGAAGGGAGGTGGTGGCTGCTCCCTTCTCCCGCCATCGCCTCCTGCTCCTCCCGCTCAGAGGGGATCCATTTTCTAGTTCAGAACCCAAGCCCTCGTCACACTCCTGGAAACACTTGGAAATGCAGTGCCCCCAAGAACTGCCTGTTCAGCGTCTCGCCACCCACCGCCCTAAGAGAATCTCCAGGCCTGGCCGCATGGAGGAGATGAGCTGTGGACCCTGGTAGCACTGAGACTTCCTCCAGGCTGGGACTTGGCTAATGGCTAAGCCTGAGCGTGGCCATCTGGAAGGTCTGTGCTCTTGGTCTTCTCCTATCCAGCCCTGGGTCCAGGTACACCCCAGTTGCTTTCCTGTGCCAGGAGTCAAGCTGTAAAAGGTACCAGCCTGTATGCCTGGAGAGGTGGACGCCGCTCGGCACAGCAGCCTGTTGTGTCCGCGTTCAGGAGAGATTAGCCCTGTCAGAGCGTCTCTAGGCCCTCAGTGTGCGTTGTTCAGTCGGCCTTTATGTAGGACGGCTTTCCTCTTCTAAAGTCACACCCCTCTGGGCATGGGGCTCGTCAGTGGCTTGTTCTGGGACAGCTAACTCCCCTGAAACATGGGAAGGAGCCTCTACCTGCCCCCTGTGAATTCCCCATCCCTCAGCTCCCCCAAACCCAGGGCATGTCCCCAAGGCTCAGGTCTCCCCACCTTCCCAGTTTCCTTCCATCTAGTCAAAAGCGTGAGGGGCGCAGAACGCGCCAGCTGCGTGTCGTGGAGAGCTAACTCACTGGACAAGCGCTGCACGCCGTCTGCCACCCTGCGCTCCGTCCGTTCCTCGTTCTCTCGTTTGCTCGTTTGTTAGTGGCTGCTGCGGTCCCACCCCTTGAGGCTCTCCCCTCAGAGTCCAGGCCCCACTTTCCACACATAAATGAGGTATAAAGACTATATTTAGGGCCAAGGAAATGGTTCAGTCGGTAAAGTACTTGCCCTGGCAAACAGGGGGTTCTCAGATTGGATTCCTGAGCCTCGTGTAGAAACAGCCAGGCGTGGTGGTCAATCCCGGGATCCCTAACCCTGGGAAGGCAGAGACTGGAGCGGCCCACGTGAGATCTTACTTAATACTGCCATCCATCACTGCCCTCTCACGGAGAGGCCTGCGAGCCTGGTTCCACCTTGGACAAATTAAGGTGGGCCTGGATAAGAGATATGTGTACCTCTGTGTACCCTTTACCCTGGAGTTGTCCACATGCTGGGAGAACAGTTCTCCATTTTTCCCTCTAAAAGCCCAGGCTCTTATACCACCAAGTCGTGCCTTCCCTCTAGGAGACCGGGTGCCCACTCTGAGAACTGCTCTGCCTGGGCTGTGGCACAGAGCTGCCTAGCTGCTCTCATACTGATGCCCAGGCCCTCTTCTGTTAGTGCCTGGGAGTCTTTTGACTTTGAACTTCCTGAGCCACCAGGAAAGGTGGTAAGATCTTTCTTTGGGGCCCAAGAAGGGAAAGCAGACGTCTGTTCAGTTTTCAGAAGTGTCTGAAGTTGCCCCACTACTGGTGGGCATCTAGCTTCCATGAGAGCTTAAAATAAAGCTTTTGGAACCTGCCCCAGAAGCTTCTGGAATGGAGTAGAGGGTGTTCCAGTCGTCCCGGAGCATGACCTCTAGTGAGACTGTGGTGAGAAGGGACAGCCCTTGGGAGTCTTCCTACATGGCCAGGCTCCCGAGAGTCCAGGGTGGGCAGCCAAGTGCCCACACCTCATCTGGTGGGTCCTAGCTTAGCCACGGTGAAGACAGCATGAGCAAGTGTTCGTGGATGGCAGGCCCTGGCTGTCGCGCCTCCATCTTTGACCTATTCCCAGTAGCCCTCTGCTCTGGCGTTCTTCTAAAAAATGCTTCAAAGAGACATGAGCAGAGAGAAGAGTGATGGGATGTGAGATCAACATGCTCCTGAGGCCTTGGGGCCATCGAGGCCGGAGGGAGGGCCAAGGGTTTTCCTGGGTTGACATTTGTCATGGCCCAGCCAGACAGGCCCTCAGAGCCCCGTGATGTGTAGATGGGGAATGTGGCCCCAAAGCGAGCAGTGGGGAGTTGGGGTAGTCCGTGGATGATGTCATCCCTGGATGCTCTCAGGAGGAGCATGTGTACTACCCAGGGTGCTGTGCTTCTCTGTTGTACAGCTTAGCCTCCTGGGACTCTCAGAAGTGCTCAGACCCCTTAGGTGTTAGTGAGAAGGGTTGAGAACTCAGTCCACCCCATGTTTCCACTGCTCTCCCTGAAGCCCCAGAGCAGTATCCTGCCACTCACCCTGCTCTTGTGAGGTGGGCTCCTCTTGTGTCCCAGAACCAGGCAGTACAAAGGGTGCTGGCAATCCCATCGTGCTGTGCAGGGCACAGCCACCCTGTAGAGGGCTGGCCCTAGCAGGGCCCCAGAATGCTCTGCATTTGGTCCTTACTGAGCAGGGCAGAGAACTCTACCGTTAGCCTCTAGGAGAGGAAGCGGTACTGTCTTCACCATGGACATGCGAGACAGCCACTAGAAGTACAGTTTTGATGATAAGGCTGGAGATGAGATGTAGGCCTGACCTGAGGGACCCACATGCTGCCCAGGGATGTGTCACAGGCAAGTGGCCAGACGCTGAAGAATCCAGAAACCTCGGAGAAAATCAACAGGGTCCTTGCAGTGCTGGGAATGGAAGCGTCACGTTAGGGAGGTGTGCCAGGAAGGTTTCCTGAGGAGCGGACCCAGACCTGGACCTAAAGGATGAGATGGGGACAGCTGTAGACTTAGGTTGGCCGTGGCAGGCCATGCCGTGCAGGCGTCAGCTGCTTGTGGACAAAGACATAAGTCTCAGAGGCCCGGACTGTGTCTGGGTCTCCAGCTGGGAAGTCACACCATGCAGCCCTGCAGGATAGCCCAGACCCAAGGGACTCAGAGAGTTGTATGTGTCCCCCGTCAGCTTCTGAAAGCAAACAGCAGATTGCCAAGCCTTTCCTTCATGCTCATGCCCTGTGGGTTGAGGCGTGAAGAGATTCAGGTGGTGGACAAGATGGAGATTTGTTCCTGTTACCTCCACAGTAAAATACACCATTTGGTATACTCCTAACACCCGCTGTCTGTGACCAGTGAGTGGGACTCACTCACAGGACTGCCTGTACCTGGAAAGGGACTTCGGTCTGCGGGCTGGGCTCTGTTTGGCAAAGGCCGATGCATTGTGTGGTTTCCACTGCTCTGAGCCTGGGACCAGGGCTGGGCTGGGAGCAGAAGCTGCTTTCACTGCTCACAAGGGGCTGTGAGGCCTCAGAGTAAAACTTTCCAAGCCCAGGGTACCAGTGTGGCCTGATTTATGTGTCTGGGCAGATGGGCAGGAGACTGAGCTGTTGCAGGGTTTGTGCCTATGGGACTCCTTGGACTGGATAGCAGTCCCTTCTAGAACTCAGTAGCCGCTCCTGGGAACCAAGATAACACCGAGTCTACCTCGTTGACGACCCTTGTTGTGACTTCACTAGTTGCTCCTCCTGTGCTGACCAGGACAGAGGACTGTCACGCACTCACAACTCCATCTTACCCCACCCGCCCAAGGCCTGGCTAACTGACATCAAGAGTGGAGCCCAGATGAGCCCAGCGTGCCTGCCGGGGCCTGAGCTCGGCGCTGTCCGGTACAAGGTTATTTGAAAGCACAGAACAGGTACACCACACTGCTGGCCTCCCCATAGCCACACTGCAGTGTGGGTAGAAAGGGGCTGGGTTGGGTCTCAGACTACCTGGGTTAACTAAGCCAATACTTTTGGGACTCTGGAAATGCTCCGACGAAGCAGGGTCTGGCCGCAGTCTGATCCAGACTGAGTGGTACGGTTTGTCTTCGTGTGCTCAGGGACGCCAGGCATTCGTGCAGAGCTCTTCCTTGCTTCTCAGCATCTCCAGGTGGCCACGGACACTCAGATGGGAGAGTCGAGGCCGTAAATATCTGCATTCAGCACAGCTACGTTGCTGTGCAGAGAAGGGGGCTTCTGGGTCTACGCTGTCCCTGTCCCCGGGGAAGAGGTGATACTGGCCTCTGTAGGGAGGGCCAGTGACTGGCTAGTGGAAACTTCTTCCATCTGGGGCAGACAGCATTCAGTGTTCCTGTTAAGGCATGGATGGAACTTGGGTAGTTACGTGGCCGTTCTGAAGCAGTGGTCCCAGAGTGCAGCAAAGGGTCGAGGACCCGCAGGGGAGCTTGTGAGGCCAGCCCTGTGCACCCCAACACGTGTAAGCCAAGAGCAGGTGAGACAGGGAAGGAGTCCCTGACAGCTTCCACTGATCTCTGAGAACTTTGTAAAAGTCACCACGGGTTTGTGGATTTCCACGGTCCCGTGGCCAGGTGCCTCGTTTCGGGAAGTGCCAAGCAGAAGTGGAGACTTTGGCTAGTGACTTTGGTTTGGAGAAAGCGGTGGCTGCAGTCAGTGTGGTCTGTGGCTGCCGGTGACCCAGAAAATGAACACTTGAGGGTGCAGGGTGGAGGGCCGCTGGGCACCGTGTCAGAGCTGGCTGCAGGAAAGGGGAATTCTCAGTAGACAGGAGCCAGCAAGCCATAAGGCAGCGGCATGGGGGGGAGCAAGGGCACCGAGGAGAGGGGCCTGCCCTGTGATGCCTAACCTGCCCCTGCAGCATCCTGGCTTCTGAGCAATGCCATATGACGGACGCTCAGCATGGAGAGAGAAGGACACAACTCCGTGTACAGCACAGCCATGTTGCCATGCAGAGACGAGGGCTCTCCGAGTCAGTCAGTGATGGGTCCCAAGACCCCCGACCCAGGCCTGCAGTAAAGTATCTACAGCCCTTACTGAGGTGTGAGAACCAGGTCCAGCAGAGGGCAGTTTAGCACGGAGGCAGGCATGTCCAGGAGAGCAGACGTTCGGGCCCCTTGCAACTCAGTGCTGGGCCTGGGATGTGCAGCACTTGGCTGTCGTTTCCACTGGTCCCCGTGAGCTGTGATGGACAGGTGGCTGTCACACTGGTGAACAACAGAGCACCTGGCCTTTTGGTGCTAAGAGACTCATTTGGTTGGAAAACATGGGCTATCCCCTGAGCTCCGGACTATAGGCTATTTCTCTTCAAATGAGCAAACCTGGGCAAAGGCTCCTGGCTTCTCGGGACTTTGTATAGCTGTGAGGCCGGAGCCTCGTTCCTGTTGCCGGTGCCACTGGACTCCAGGCAGTCACCTTGGGTCCAGGAAGGAGGCAAGGTTTTCTTCTGTGTCTTCCCTGCTGTGGATGGGGCTGTATTGGTCAGAGGTCTCAGGCTTGCAGTCTAGAACCTTCTGATGCAGCAAAGGAATCTGAGGACAGAGGTGAGGCTGGTGGCCAGCACTGCTGGGTGCCCTTGGCTCTTCAGACCCCTTCCCACTTCCACCACCGAATGCAATTCTTGGCCCCTGCTTTCTGCCCTCCCCTTCCGAGACATGGTGATTTCAGCATCCCAGGCCCTGGCCAGGTTCTCACCACCCAGCCTGGCCAAGGCGAGAAGGCCCTTCCTGCTCTGCTTGACTGTCCCTTCCTACCAGTTGCCCAGAGTTGCTGGGGATGGGGGCAGTTCAGTGGCAGGCTGGGCTTCATCTGGGGCTGTGGAGAAGGGATAGTTAACCTTAACTGATTAAAGCTATTTGGGTATCTGAGGACCCCTGCAGCCTGGCCTCAGTTTCCCCTTGGAGAGCACAGGATGGGAGTATCTTCTCATAAAACTGGGGGCTGGCTCTCTTCAGCAAACTGGAGCCTCTTGGGAGGGCAGAGCAGGCCTGTTCTTCAGGGGGTAGGAGATGGTAGGACTGAGGATGGTGAGGAGATGGCAGGAAGTGATGACTAGTCTGCCTGGCTTCTCGGGTCTGATGGGCATGAGGGCTGACCAGGACAGTCTCCCCGTCTTCTGCTGGTGGACTTCAAGGTTTCTGCTCAGCGTGTGGGGTTCGGCTTTATCCAGACAGGCCTGGGATCCCTGTGTGCTATAGACTGCTTTGGACTTAGGGGTGACATGCAGGTCTGCTCAGGGCTATGTCCTCATCCCTGCTGCAAGGCCCTGGCTCACTGTAGATTCGCTCCCTGAGTGGACTCAGTGGAAGCTTCAGAGTATCAAGAAAGTCAGAGCAGGGCAGGGGGAGGGAGAGGGGGAGGGCTCCTTCCCCCACTCTTTCTCCACCATACAGATGGTCTAGTGACTTCTGCCCCAGGATGTCTGCCATTTTGCAGAGCTATGGGCTTGCCTGTCCACTCACCTGCCTCTCAGCCAGTGTGTCTGGAGCCTATCCATTTGGGGTGTGTAGTGGGCTCCTAGAAATTTCCAGCACTCTGGAACTCTGGAAGGAAGGGACAGCAGCTTTCCGCCCCCCCCCCCCCCCACAATCCCCCAGCACAGTGCATGTTTGGAGGTTCCTAGGCTGTGGCCTCGCCCCTCTGTCCTCTCTAGCTCAGGCCTCTGGCTTCCTCCTCAGCCCCCACCCAGCTTTCTTGCAGTCCCTGGAGCCCCTGTCTGCTTTGCCTCTGCAGGACTCTGGCCAAATTGGAGCCACTAGGAAAGAATGAGGTCATGGGAGGGCGGCTGGTTGTGCGTGTAGGCCAGAGGGTCTGTTTTTAGAACCTGTACCTCTTGTCTGAGGCTAGAAAAAAGTCACAAGGCCAGAGCTTCCCCTCTGTGCAGGTCTGTTCCTCTTTTGCCTCTCGGACACCTGCCTTCCCCAACCCCAGGTTCAGGGCTCTCGGCTGCATTCCTTGTAGCCATCACATGGGAAGCCCACGGGCTGAGAAGCAGGGACGCTCCCTCTCCTGCACCTTGGTCCCAGGGCTGACAGCTCTCTAAATCTTCCAGAGCAGTCTAGATCTCGAGAGGACGGTGTCTGCCTGGAGATCAAGGTGGGTTCGCCTTTGGCGTTGGTTCTCCTCATTTTCTCTGGCAGGCTTTCTAGATGCTCCCAGGGGAGCCTCTTGAGTTTTTACGCTGTATTGCTTGCCCAACCCACTCACTCAGGTGCTCATCAAGACTGTGGGAATAGACCCACAGCTAGACCACTGTGGCCTTTAGATGTTCTGTCTTATGTCTGCTGAGGCTGCCCTCTAATCCCTGGCTTATTTTTCAGATTTTCCTATGTGTGTGTGTGTATTGTGTATGTATGTGGTGTGTATGTATGTGTGTGTATGTATGCATGTATGTGTGCATGTATGTGCATGTATGTATGCATGTATGTGATATGTATGTATGTGTGTGCATGTATGTGGTATGTGTATATATGTGTATTTATGTATATGTACATGTGTTTGTATGTGTATGTATGTGTGTGTATGTGGCTTGTGTGTAAGTATTTGTGTGTACACATGTGTATGTGTGTGTAATTTTTACTCTCTTGAGGCCGTTCTTTGAAGAATGTGATTTCTGGGTGCTAGGTGCATTACCTGCATTTATGGTATGTGCTTAGGAACTGTGTGCCCTTTGGGGTGGTAGATTGGAACTGAGGTCAACAGTAGTCCTCAGGTAAAGAAGAGTTGTTCAGGGAATGCCACTGGGGTTCCTGAGGTCACAGACAGCCAGAGACAGGACTGGAACTTTCCCTAAGCTGAGGGGTTATCAAAACTCTACAGTATAGGAAGGGTTTTGGGTGCTTTGTCTCCGTGCTGATTATGTGACTTCTGGTATAGTTCCTGACCTCTCTGAATCCACTTCCTAGCTGCAGTGTGAGCAGGTGTGTCCACCTGCTGGGGCGCCAAGGCCACGTGTTCAAAAGGCCTGGACATGCCCCAGCATGTTCTGGGCCACTAGTCAGCCTTTCTTCACGGTAGCACCGGTAGCAGATAGGCAGTCATGTCTGTGTTCCTGGCCTACACGCTCCCTGGGTAGAGCCAGCCACACCTCCAGGCTTATTTCCACCTGCCTCCTCCTCACCTATGTCACGGTGCTAAGCCAGCGCTCAGGGGCCTTTCCGGTATGCAGAGGGGCTCTCCAGGCCTCGGTGTGACCATGTTGAGAGCTGACTGTTCCCTGAGTCAGGCCCCATGGATGGCTTTGATACCATGCTGCTGGACTTGGGTCCCAAACAGGTGCATGGCCGTGGGAACAGAAGGACATTTCCAGGCCTGCCGTGCCTAGCCTCAGCTCAGTGGATCTCTTCGGGGCCTGTGTTACCATAAGATGGGTCAGGGCCCGCTGTCCAGCTGCTGTGCTCAGCACCTTCATATTTTGGGTGAGGTTACCCTTATTGCCCACCCGGGGCTCCCCTAAATATTT
This sequence comes from Cricetomys ansorgei, assembly GCA_026225945.1. Taxonomy (NCBI): domain Eukaryota; kingdom Metazoa; phylum Chordata; class Mammalia; order Rodentia; family Nesomyidae; genus Cricetomys; species Cricetomys ansorgei. The sequence continues at coordinate 1,557,803 of JAMJFZ010000484.1, forward strand.
AATGAGCCTGGCTAGGGGTTCATTGATTGTCTTCACTCCAACCCCTTCTCACACACCACCCCTCAAATTCTCTTCTGGAAAGCCAGGACTTGCTAGGGAGGGGAGAGGAACCAGGCCTCAGAGGGCAGAATTTTCCAAACAGTTGTGACATCATTGGGAATGAATGGCCTTCCAGATGGCTAGAAAGATGAGGAAGGGTCTCGCTTCCCCATTCGTTCTCATGGTAGAACCACAGAAGGGAGGGACCTGCCCAGAGTGGGTACCCATGCTGGCTCCCTGCTTTGTAAAAATGCATCTGGTTTTCTAAAGAGGTAACACACGGCTGAAGCCTCTAGATATCCCAAATCCTAAAGACACAAAGAGGCTACTCAGTTGGTCTCAGAGCCCCTCCCTGCCTGCCCATCAGAGCTGTCCACTCCCTCTGCGTATTCTGCCAAGAGTGGCAGAGGCTGGGCCTTGCCTTAGCTCCTATCCTGTGAGCTGGTCCTACTGGCTGTGTGAGTTGGAGGGGAGGTACTGTGTTCCTTCAATGGTGACACCATCACCTCCCCATCTAGAGCTGGACAGAGAGCGTTTAGCAAGTGCATACTAAAATGATGAAGGGCCAGAGAAGGGATGTCCTGTCCCGTGATGACATGGAAGGTCAGCACTCCCCCATGAGCCCCAGTTGGTACACCTAGAATGCAGCTGCCTGAGAACCAGGGCTGCATGAAGTGGGGATTCCAGAGTGGGGTTTCTTGGGCCTTTCTCCTTGTCCCATGGGGTGCTAGAGCCAGAAAGAAGCAGCTCTCTGAGACATTCCATGTATGGACTCAGAGCCGGTCTGGATCTAGCTTGGCCCTCCCACTGTAGAGCCCTAGGTCCCCAGAGCTCTCAAAATGCCTTGAAAATGTAGGTAGTGTTGCCTTCCAGCCCACCGCAGGGCTGCTCAGGGGACCCAAGGAGACAGATCTAAAGGTGTTTGGATTCAGTTTCTTCAATGAGCAGCTTGGCAGAGGTGTGGTGGTGGGGGCTGGGTCTTCAGTGAGCAGCCTGGCAGAGGTGTGGCGGTGGGGGCTGGGTCTTCAGTGAGCAGCCTGGCAGAGGTGTGGTGGTGGGGGCTGGGTCTTCAGTGAGCAGCCTGGCAGAGGTGTGGCGGTGAGGGCTGGGTCTTCAGTGAGCAGCCTGGCAGAGGTGTGGCGGTGGGGGCTGGGTCTTCAGTGAGCAGCCTGGCAGAGGTGTGGTGGTGGGGGCTGGGTCTTCAGTGAGCAGCCTGGCAGAGGTGTGGTGGTGGGGGCTGGGTCTTCAGTGAGCAGCCTGGCAGAGGTGTGGCGGTGGGGGCTGGCACTACATGCTCTGGAACCATTCACTTGACACTGGGTCCCAGTCCAAAGAGGTTAGAAGGTCCTGAGCATCAGTACTGACCCTGCAGTGTTCCTTGGTTATTTGTGGTGCCCTAAAGCAGCCTGTGTGTGTCCTAGAGAGGTTTTCCTCCAACTTCAGACCTTCCGCATCCCCATGCCTGGACCTAGGACACAGAGACCTGCCACCAGACTCAGGAAGAACTCGGAGGCAGGCTCAGCCCTGCACCCCCAGATGGCTTCGTAGAAAATAGGCCCCAGTTGATGTTTATTTGTTTATTTTAGGGTCTACATGGAGGGTCACTCCGTGTAGCCCCAGCTGGCCTGGAACTCCTGTGTAGAGCAGGATAGCTTCAAATTTTCACTGATCTACCTGCCTCTGCCTCTTGAGTGCTGGTATTAAAGGCATTCTCTGTCAGACCCAGCTGTTCAGTAGATGTTAAAAAACATAAGACTAGAGAGATAGATCAGCAGTTAGGAGCATTTGCTGCTCCTGTGGAGGACTGGGGTTTGACCCCTAGCACCCACATGGCAGCTTACAATTACCCATAACTTGAGATTCGGAGGGTCTGATGCCCTCTCCTGGCCTCTTTGGGCACCGCACACACGCTACACATACTTCTACCCATCTCTTTACCCAATCATCAGTAATAGACCCCAGAGAGTACAACTGAATGGAGAAGAGGCACTTGCTTGGGGACCCCAGCAATAACAGCCGCCTACTCCAGGAATGTGGCTCTTGGGAGGGGTTTCTCACAGGCTGTCAGACTTGAGGGTTCGTGCTGCCCTGAACTCTGCCCCCTGGGGCAACTGTGGCCCTGTGGATCTCCAAAAAAAAAAAAAAATGGCCATAGTCATCTGACCCCAGTAGGAAGGAAAGTCATAGAATTAGCTTTCCTTCTCTTCTCTCTCTCTTTTTTTTTCTACCCCATTTAACTGAGAACTCTCCATTTCAGGGCATCTTGGATACAGCCTCAGTCCAGGAAGAGGGGCTTCCCTTATAGTCATCCTCTATCGCCTTTTGGATCAGCAGCCCTGGGCAATCCTGGCCTTCCCAGTTCCCATCAGCCCCTGTCTCCAGGTGCTTTCTTGGGCGTATAGTCAGATGTTGCCCTGTGCCTTATGCTGGTCCCCAGGCTCAGGCTGTGTCGTGTTCATTTAAGGTGTGTAGAGAGAGGCCTGGGGACTTTGGTCTTACTCTCCTGCTGGAGGATGGGAGCCAGGACAATACACCCCTGCCCTCTGTATCTGTCTTCCGGAGGAGGGATGGGTGGACATGTGTGATTGGCCTTTTGAGCATCTTTGCAGGGGAATTTGAGGCAGGTCTACAGTAGGTTTATGGCGCTAGCCCTTTGGCAAGCTCTTCTTCCCTCTTAAGCTCTCAGGGTGTGCCCTGGGTCAGCACTGCAGCTCAGCAGGTCTGGACAGCCTTGTGGGCAGAGGCTACACCCCAGCTTGTCCACTTGACCCTGTTTTTCCCCTTTCTTGGGATAGGATAAAAGCCAGGCTTTAGGCCACTGTTTGTATCATTCACTGTGAGTTGAACTGTGCAGACCTGAGATTTGAGTCAAGCATGCAGCCTCAGGAGTGGCTAGCATGGAGGAAGCCCAACTGTCCCAGTAGAAGGAAGACAGTTTATAGTAGGAGCGGGTATCCCACAGAAGCCTGAGCCCCAGCCTGGAGGAATGGGGGGACTTTGGAAGAATGATAGCAAGATATACCTTCAGGGTTGGCAGACAGTGCCAGGGAGGAGTTCTGTGCCTATGTGTCTGACAACTTCTTCCAGGTGCCCAAGCCAGGCTTAGTGCTTGCCAGGGTCCTCAACAGCACCAAGCACCGTTTCTAGACACGTGCCTTTAGTTTGTAAACAACCTTTCAAAGAAGAAATCTGGGATGGGGAGATAGCTCATGGAGTAAAGCACTTAGCACACAAGAGTGAAGTTCTGAGTCTGGATCCTCAGAACGCATGGAAGCCAGGGGCTGAAGCATGTCTGTGACCACAGCACTCCGATGACGGAGACAGGAGGACCCCTGGAAGACTGGAGCATGCTCTATCAAACACCCAGAGGCCCTGTCTTAAACAAGGTGGAAATGAGAACGGACACTGGAGGCATCCTCTGACATCGTCCTGTAAGTACCTGTGTTGGAAAGAAAGCTAGCCACAGGGCTAGCTCCATAAGCTTCCTTCACAGCACACAGGCACACACGATACACACAGGCAGATTTTTAAAAAGAAGAAATCCCCATTCTTTCCAACGTAAGTACTTACAGGACGAAACTTCAGACTTTTCATTTGGACCCTCTTTCATGGTTTGAGATTTTAGAAAACCTTCCTGATGGTAGCTGGCCTCTTCCTGTCCTCATGGAGTGGCAGCATGAGCTAGTGGACTTGCCACTCAAGCTTGGCCTCTCCTGTCCTGCAGGGTGGTGATCAGTGCAGACCTGGGTCGTCTTCGTGGTGTGGGCGGCTGAAGACTGTTTTTGACTTGGACAGGAATGGGTTTGAACTCTTCAACCTACCCCTGAAGGGAAGCTGCAGTCAAGTCCCTGTGGATCTGGGAACGGATTGGGGTCCTCCCAGTAGACTTCAGAGCTGGTTTCTGTCAGGGTCAAGGTTGTGACAGGGAAGGAAGAGCTGTAGGGGCTGCCAGGCAGGTGCGTCTGTCCCTGGAGGAGGGCTCATGACTAATGTCCCTTTGGAGTCACCCTGCTGTGTGAGATAATGAACAGGCCAAGTCTTGTATGTGGCTGCTTTGGTTCCTGTTGCCAGACCCTTTACCCATGTCCCTCTGCCTGCTGGACCCAAGGATAGGCCATTTCTACATCACATCAGAGGTGAGTTTTTCCAGGGTTTTTGGGGACATAGTAGCATCCTTGATCTGAGCCAGCTGAGCAGAAATAGACTATTTCTATTCAGGGGCTGTCTGTCCTCTGCAGAGCCTGTTTCTGGGGGCCCGTGTTGGGGCCATGTGCAGAGGCTCTGCAGGAAGGGGACTAGTGGGAAGAGGGCGGCTTATACAGGCTGGATCTGGAAGATCCAACGGCTTGAACGCCTCGTGGCTGCAGCCATGTATCTAAGGAGAGGGGTGTCCAGGACCCTGCTAAAGAGCATCAGGTGAGGGAAATGCAACAGACACTCCCAAGTCCAAGCAGAAACCGAGTCATCTCAGCAGTGGGGAAAGGGGGGGAGGTTCCTATACGCTCTCCACAATTACATTTATAAAAACTAGCCGACAGCCACAGCCTTGAGACTGGATCCCGAATTCCTCTGTAGACCGGTTGCCACTCCTTCCGTGGACAGGTCCTTCACGAGCTCTTGAAGTGTCCCATGGGCTTGGAGACTCAGGCCAGATTTTTCTTTGAGACCCTCAGAACCTCCCCCCTCCGCCTCCCACGTTCAAGGAGCCTCTTTCACTGCCGAGGAATAAGATGCCTCTTGTGAAATTTCTGGACTGGAGAGATGAGTGCACGTCCTTCTGTGGAGGGCTGGTTGTTTCTTTTCAGGCATCCATGGTGCACTCGGTGCATCTGAGACCTTGCCTGAGGTGGCTCTGGGTTGTGAAACACGGGGAAGGGAGAATCAGCGTGGTCCTGAAGAGGAGAGTTGATAAACTGTGCTGATATCCCTTCAGGAGGTGAAGACCAAGCCTAGAGGACCAGAGGGGAGGGGCTAGCTTCAAGATTCCCATGATACCAAGTCACCTGCCTGAAAGTCTGACCTCACTTCCCTGGGATGGGGGTGGGGGTGGGGTTGGGGGTGGGGGTGGGGGAGGGGAGGCAGGTGATGTCCCAAGCCACAGGAGCTGCTCCCTCATGGCAAATGCAAGCAGAGTTGAGGGATATGGCTCTCTCCCATGGCTGGCACCTTGCAAGGCCCGGGGACCTCCTTGCTGTGCCCCTTGACATGCTGAGATGAGATAGCTTGCCTCTCTCCTCCCGCTGCCCTGGGTGGAGGAGCAAACGCTTCCTTGAGAGATAGTGGCTTCCATCCAACGCACCTCGGCTAATCAGCAGCCATCGTGGGAAAGCTGCGATGAGGGCCGAGAAGCAGTGCATTGTCTGGGTGAGATTAAAGCCCCAGGGCTGTATTGTCTGGCCAGGGGATAAATCTTCGTGCTGTCACTCAGGCACTGAATTAAATTCCCCCTTGATTCTAAAGGGGCTTATCGATGCTGAATGGGCGGCCACACCACAAGGCCGGGTGGATGTCCAGGCACCTTCCAAACGGCTGGGGGAGCAGTGGCTGTCGGGGAGCCAAGGCCGGCAGCTGGCGAAGCCTCGGTGCTCCTAGCAGAAGAGGGTGGGCTCAGTTTGAATCTATCCATCATCTACCCCAAGTAACTCACACGGAGGGGCCTAGAGCCAGAGGGGATATCGGGCACACGGAGTAAAAGGCTATGCCTACAGAAGGGCAGTGTAGGACAGCGGTGATACTTCAGTGTAAGCTGGAGTCCAACAGACAAGTTCTGGAACGTTGTGTGATGACATCAGTGTCAGAGCAAAGCTGGGAAATTGCCTCATCCCTCTCCCTCCGTTCTCCCACAACCCGGCCAGGCCCAGCAGTGGAGCTGTAGGCTGGAGACTGTCTCTGCCGGCCAGGCGCTGCAACCCGTGCCCATGCTTCAAGGGAGGGAGGGGTATCCAGTGGTTTTCTGGTACTTGCAGCAATGAGACATCTTTTAAATAGAAACCCAACTCTCAGAGCAGTCAAAGGCAGAGTTGGGGAGGGTGCCCAGCTAGATCAGAACCTAAAAAGTCTTTTCCTAATATTCCAGGACCTATGTCACAGTCAGAGAACCCACAGTTCAGAGCAGGGTTAGACCGTGTGTTCAGGACACACAGGTAGTCAGGTGCAGCCGGGCAAGGCCAGCAGGGAGGGAGAGAAACAGTCTCAGCTGCCTTTAGATGTCTCCTCTGTGTTCCGGAGGGAGGTACAGCCCAGCCTACCTATACACAGAATGACCCGGGTGGACAAATGTCAAATAAAAAGGCTGAGGGAACAAAGGTTGTCCTAGAAGACACTTTTGGATGTGCAGCAGTTGAAGACCTACCTATTAATAGCCTCCCAGGACCACACTAATACAGACCAGATTTTGGCCTTCTCTGTTCTCTGTGTGGAGTTTCCCCTTGACGTGGGGTTTAACACACGTGGGTAGAGACGCCTAGCTAAGCAGACACCTCTAATTGTCCTTTGGAAGGATCCAAAATGCCTTCAGGTAGGAAATTTAGGTTGTTACTGGTCGCTAAGCACATTCGAGGTGGGACCAGAGCTTATTGAGGATAGGAGCCAAGGGCAGAGCCCACCCTGGGGTCCTGGAAGAGGAACTCTGGGCTTCTGCCCAGCTGGCTTCCAGCCTCTCTGAGGAGGTACCTGGGCAGAGGCAGCCCTGTGCTTTGCACATCATCCCGCTTCCCCACAGACAGCAGAGCTCGGATGTGTCTGCACACACCTTCTTCTGTCATGTGTCACTGACAGCACCAGCAGGACAGGGCAGAGGTGCCCACGTGAATTCTGAGCATCTGAAGCTGGGGTGGGAACAGGTTGAGTGTGTCCTCCTACGTGGCCTGACGTGGCGCTGTGGCAGGGTGATAGGAGGCTCTGCCTTGCACCTTCATGTTCATAGTTGGGGATTAAACCTTAGGGATGTGTTGTCTCATGTCCTGGAGGTTGAAGTCTGAGGTGAAGACATGGCAGCCTGTACCTCCTGAGACCACTCTGCGTGGCTTACAGATGGTGCCCTATGTTCTGGTGGTTGTCCTGTGTGTCTGTGTCCCCAGCACCTGTTCTTACAAAATGTTAGGCCTTGGTCACCAAAAGCTCGATATTAATGTAAACCGCCCTCTCTAAACAGTCATCTTCTTGGATCCTGAGGGTTAGGGCTTCAGCGTAGGAATTCTGGTCCAGCCTTCCCAGCCTCCCTCCATGACTCTGGTAGCTTATGACTGCTTCATTTTGACTCTAAGCCACCTCTCTTTATAACTGTCGTAACATAACCCCTCATCCCAGAAATCAGTGACAAAGGCCTGCGGGGGCAATGTAGAAAGACCTGTGGGCGGGGACCCTAGGTCATCTGAGCATCCCAGGAATGGGGGTACAGGGCAGGGGGACTGAGAAAGCTGTCGTCAACCCCCACATCTTCCCTGAAAGGACCTGGCTGTCTCCAAGGCGAGGCCTGCAGCCTGGACGTGTCTGTGGAAATCAGGGCCGCTCTGGAGTGCACAATTCTCCCCATTTTGTGGGGTTGATCTTTTCAATAAGATTTCAGGAGAACAAAACCAACAGGCCCCAGGACATTTGCACACGGGTACTTAACAGCAATTCTGTATTTCTTTTTAAAGAAATAAACACATCCACAAACTTCCCCATCCATTGGGCGGGACTACCCTGGGAGTTAACGGTTCAAGCCTTTACAATTTTTTAAAACCCAGCAGCTTTCCATAACAAAGGGCAAAATTCACAAACAAATTGCCTTCCTCCCTGCTCCTCTCCCGGTGTTGATAACACACGGTTTCTTAGGCCACCACTGAATGGTGATTCCCACAGAGTCAGGGTCCCCCCGAGGTCTGCAGAGAACCGTGTGGCTTGGGATGCAAGCGTGTACTCTACCCTGCCACTCTTTTCAAGACCGCAGCTAACAAGCGGCATTGTGGGGACCCGAGAGGCGGCGCTGAAGGAGAGAAGGCCCGGCAGAGACAGCCAGGAGCTGCTGTCCTTGTCGGAAGGTGCGGGCAGGCCCTAGAGCAGACTAGAAGACAGATGTCTCTGTGTGGGAGCTCCTGTGTGCATCCCTGGGCACACAACGCAGAGGGAGACGGGGTGGGTGTTTGGACAATGCAGCCAGTGCTCCCTGAGGCTAAGAAGATGCCTGCTCACGCTGGCTCTTTAGAGGCCTAAGTCCATCAAGGACAAGAAACCAGGATGCCCAGCCGAGTGAGGGGGCTGAGATACACCCCTCAAAGTTCCTGGGAGCTCAGTCCTAGGGGCTTGATTCTGAGCCCCAGCAACTCTGCTTCCTAGCAGAGCATCCTGACTTTCACACCCAGAGGCCATCTTCAGTCAGGAACAACCCCCCTCCCACATGTACCATCCTGTTTCTAGCTGGGCATTTCTAAGCTGCGCGTGTTCCCACCTAAAGACCGTGACTCCCCTCGAGACAAGGATGCTTTTCTTGTCCCTCCCAGGTCCTAGCAGCTCCTGGTCCGTCGGTACTCAACACAAGCACTGAACACGTGGGTGGAGGATGCATGCTCATCGTTGAGAGGGCTCGTGTTGATAGACAGGGCCATTGCAGGCAGGGGACAGGACAGAGCAGTGTTATCTGAGGGGTCTAGTTAATGCGTCAGAGGTAGGAAATTTAGGGCTGTTCCCAGAGAGCCAGCCCTCTCACAGGCAAAGGAAGTGAGTCTTCCCTAAGGGGAGGGACCTCTGCTGCCATTAATCTACTGAAGGATTCGACCTGGACCCTGAGGTCAAGAGCCAGCCAGCCTGTTCTTGTGTTTCTTTTGGTGATAGGTCCTCAAAGGTCAGAGCCCTCTCCTAGCCAATAGTGGGGCAGTAGACTCTCACGGAAGCCCAGTGTCAAACCTGGAACTTGGACCTGACCAAGGGGCCCCTTAGATAGTCATCGCTCTGGTCTCCAAAGGGTTAAGGAGCAAGTGCCGGGGGCTTTGTTCAGGGGCATCTCATCAGATGTTAACCTACAGCCTGTCCCCAATCCCTTCCTTATGACTGTGATTAGTGTTGCGGGGATGAATAGGCCCTCGGATTCCTATGGTAACCTTCAGAATGCATTCCTTGGGCGGGCTCTGCCTCCAACAGTAATTACATTCCTAACTCAGGCCCAAACAGCATGCTAATTAGCTGCTCCGGAGCCTGGCTTCAGGTCCCTGAGAAAGGGGCCAGAGGAGGCCACTGCTGTTTACCACACCCTTCTCCTTCTCTTCCTCATCTGGGACAGGACCCTGGGAGATACCCAGGGCAGCAGGGTGGGTCCACAGGGGCAACACAGCACCAAAACCTCTCCCAGTCATACTCAGTGACCCTGGAAATCACCCTTGACCATGTCCTCATGGGGTTAGGGTAGAATAGGTCCCACAAGGTCTACCAAGCCTCTAACCCCAGGACGCTGTCTTCTCTCGGTTTTCTCATGATTGACTCTTGGGTGTAGGATCCAGGGCCAAGAAGGGACTGGAGTAAGACTCCTCTTGCCCACAGTGAGTCTCTTTCCAAAGGGTTATAGCCTTTTCCTCAGTTAGCACATGGATGCAGCCATGTCGGAAGAGCAAGCGCATCTTCTGGGGAGAGCAGCCCCAGCAGACGAAGGCAAGGCTAGCAGCTGCTCGTGCGAGGTGGGCACTACCTGTGCTGGTAAGAGCTGGGCTCTTTAGATGATTGGGGCAGGGGGCATCACTAGGAGCTGGTGCCTGTAGAACCTGGTTGTCGGCCATCAGCGAGGGCCAGGATGGAGCGTCTACGGCCTGTGTGCTAGGCAGACCGGCTTTGCTCCAGGTTGGGTCAGCAAGGGAGGATTGTGAGCCAAGTCCCTTTTCTTGAGTGAAACAGGTGGGTCTCCTGCCAGGCCTTAGGGTACAAGGGAGGGGCCAAGGCTGGGATGCTGTGGGAGGCAGGAGATTGGAGGGCAGGAAGTGCTGGTAGGGTGTCTAGCAGGATCTGTTTCTCTTTATGCCTGAATAGCAATGGATGACCAGGATTAACATAGGAAGGGCACGGTTTGCTGCGCTGTAGAGCCCAGTGGTCATCAGGGAGTGGCACTGTCCGGTTCTGGGCCTCCACAGGTGGGCAGCGGGGGTATCATAGGCCCTATAGGTGGTATTTCCTGCTGGGCAGGTGTGGCCCCATGGCTGCTTATTCCCCCCAGCATAGCCCTCTCATATGCCTTCTGAGTGGGCACAGTGGCTGCTGTCACTGGATGTTAGTGTCTTCTGTTCCCTGACCTCAGAGGAGGACACAGGGTCCTAGAGGAGTGTGAAAGGGTGGCCTCAGATTGTGCTGTGTGTGTCAGAGCCACACTGTTCGTCAGCTTTCCTCCGCTGGTGTTTCGGCCTTCTGGTCTTGGGGACCAGTCTGGTAGGTTGCAGATGGCTTGGCCTTCATACTGCCGTGGGGGCTGTGGCTCCTACGCAGAGTGGCCGGCCCCAAGGAGCCTGGACTTGTGATTCTGCACCCAGGTGGTTTAGCGTATGGGGCTTAAGGAAGGATTAGCAGGCTCAGGATCTGGAAGCCAGCAGATCCTTGGTGTCAGTCTGCACAGCTAATTCTACTGTAAATAGAGCAATCTCTTAAGTATATATCATTTAATGCTCGGCAGGGAGCCCACGGATCTCCCTGACAGCAGCTTCTTCTCAACACACCTGCTGGTTAACTTCCCTGGTCTCAGCCCATTTCCTTGTGGCAGTGTTTGTGGTGAGCCTGTGAGGGTAACACGGTAATTATGGAAAGCGTTCTGGATAGATTCTAGTCTCCTATTGTCCTTCCTGCCGGACTAACACCTTGACACCACCTTCTCTTGTTAGGGAGACACATGATCCCTGAGAACTCTGCTGGCCAAGCGTGAGCCACCTCCCCAGGGTGTCGGCCCTGTGCCTAGGTCTAGGTTCCCTCTTCGGCTCAGCCATGCCACCTGCCAAGCTCCCCATGGAGTAGCCGCTGCATGTCAGTCCGGGGCTAGGCCCTCTTGGGTGACCCACACAGTGTGCAGGTCAATTTAGGCAGTAGGCTCCTGTCTGAGAGGGGACCAGGTGGTTGGGGGGCAGCTGCCATGTGGCTGGTGACAGGAAGAAGAGAACTGCCATACCATTCCCTGATCATGACAAACCTCTGAGCCAGGGGCTCTTACCATCCTGACTTTGCAGCCAGGGAGACACTGCCACAGCACCCTGAATACATGCTAGGCGAACACGCCAGCTCTGAGCTGAATCCCAAGCCTAAGTTTTGAAGTTTGGATTTTTCTGTAATGGAAGCTCTTACTCCTCCTACTGTGAATCTGAATGTTTGGTTTGAGGTTGAGAGCCGACTGTCCGTGAATTTCACTTGGCGTGATCACCAAGCACTGATAGCACGCATGCTAATATCTGACCTCGGAATGGACAGAGGTCCAGAGAGATTGTGGTGCTGCTGTTGCTCGAGGCTTGAACTCAGAGCAACGATCACAGCCGGGCTCTGGACACACTAACCCGGAAGCCACAGTGTCGTTAGTTCAGACCTAGGTTCTAGAGCAGGTTGGTAGTCTTTATGAGGCTAGGGATCACGTACAGGACACCAGCCCTGTGCTCAAGTCCCATAGTCTGAGACAGTGCCCCCTTGCTGCTCCAACGTGAGTTCTTCCAGACAACAATAGGAATAAAAAAGGCAAAACAAAGTCATGTCAGAATACAGATATGTGCTGTGTGACACCCTCGCTAGGCGGAGGGGGGTTAACCGGTCTCTGGTGCTAAGAATTTTCCTGATCATTTTTCTCCTTGGCATTTTTGCAGATGGACAGGCCGCCAGCATCTAAAGCTGGACTAAAAGCTGCAGATTCCAACTTCTGTTCATTGTTAGTATGATTTTCCCATTGGTGAAGGGAGGCAGGCCACCCCATACCACTGGCTGTACCTTCTCCCTCGTGTGCGGCTTAGTGTAGCTCCGTGAACAGATACAGAATGATTTCTCTCCACAGAGTGCCCAGAAATCAACTGGCTTTTAATAACTGTCTGGTCCTTAGTGCTCCCAGAGGTGCTAGTGAGGCATCGCATATGAATCATGCCAGAGGGAGGCATAGCTTGGAATTCTGTGCTTTCTGGTGAGGTGGTCCTCAGTGAGCAGCCTCCAACTCGACGGGAGCAGGGGGAGTTCCCCGTACGTGTGTGACTGCTGATGGAACCCATCACCGTGCAGTTGGGGCCAGTGGGGCCTCACAGCTCTCCACACTCCTTGTTGCAATGGGCAGGAAGCAGCTATCATTTGTACAGCAATGATGCTCCTCTTGTACCCTGCAAGGAGCTTCAGGTAAAGGGGCTTCCTAGTCTGTGGGCTGCTTTCCACATGAGGGTTCCACACACAGACTCCAGATGGGCTCTTTAGATATTCTCAGGGGTGTCAGAGACACCCTGTATCCCCATCATCAGCCATTTTCTCCCCATTCCTCTGGCTGGGGGAAGGGAGCCTGCGCGTCTGGGAGTCTTAAGGGACATGGGGTCTGGGTAAAAAGTGCAATGGACTCCGTCTGTTGTGGTATGGGTAGTTCTGCCCCTCTTCTGTACCCAAAAGGCTTCACAAAGCTTGGGCAGCCTCAGGGTTCATCTCACACAGGTTGGGAGGCTAGGCCTCCCTGGACGCTGGTCATCTTTATTACTGAATCATTACTGAATCCCTGAGAGGAGATTCAGGTCCTGGGCCTTGATACCAATGCGCACCTGTGCCCTGTTCTAGTCCCTGTTGGTACTGGGGCGAGGCCCAGGAAGCCTCAGGAAAGGCCACCCTCCCGACACGGTTGTCAGGCCTCACCCATCTGTCCTTGACCCTTGATCCTGAAAGGAGCATTTGGCTTTGTTTTATTTTAGTAGTTACGCATCTTTCAAATGTTCACGCATATCAGCGTAGAAGCAATGGCTGTTTCTAGGAGAGGTCAAGAGCAGCTTGACGTGACATTCTTCCCCCGGTTGACATCTCTGATCCGTGGGGTCCCCGTGCTACTGGATAAGGCAGCCACGGAAGCTGAAGGGTCGCTGGGTGAGCTGTGGGGGAGACGGTTGCTGTATTCCCATCTCTAGCAAGGCTGGGCGTGCCAGGAGCAGGAGGCCTGAGAGGAGCCAAATCTCAGTGAGATGGTGAACGTGAGGGTAGCTAGTGCCGGCTGGAATGGCGGGAAGGGCCAGGGAAAACTCAGTAGGGATGCCTGATGGAGTCCAGGGAGCCCACAGGAGGGTGAACTTGCAGTGGGCTTGGCCTTGGCTCAGCTACAGGGGTCTGGACAGTCCTGGGGAGCTCGCAGCACCCTCCTCCATCTCCGCCCATAGCTATGGACCCCAGCGGCCCAAGTTGGCCCCCGAACCCACACTCGCAGCCTGCCTGCCAAGTCTCCTGGGAAGGGCAGAAAGGAGGGAATGGCTGTGCCCTTTGCCACCCCTGGGTGGGGGCAGGTCTTCACAGGCCTCTGTGTGTTCCCTGTGCTGGGGAGGGAGGGGTGGTGCGATGGGCAAGATTCTCCCTCTTTCCAAGGGCGAGGCTGCGGAGGGGAGGAATCCACACAGAGGCAGGATTCTTGTGGAAGGGCCGAGAGCCAGGCAGGGCACTGTGAGGGACCCTGGTGTGCAGGGACTGCTGTGGGAAGAAAGATGGGGGGGGTGAGAGGAGGAGAGGGAGGGCAGAAAGAGGAGGAGGAAGGAGAAGAGGAAGAGGAGGCGGAGGGCAGAGGGGAAAGGATGAGGAGGAGAGGAGCAGAAGAGAGCAAGGAGGGCGGGAGGTGGAGGGTCTAAGCAAGGTGGGGGCGTGGGGCACATGCAGCCGCAGCCTGTCGGGGCAATGCGCACACCCCCTCGGGGCAGGGGCTCGTCCGGCTTTCAGGTACTGCCTTTTGTCTGCTGCCCCAAGCTCGCCTGTCAGCCCCGCCGTCAGAGGCCTAATCTTTTTTCTTCATGGGCTGAAAAGGCCCAGCATCCCATCAGGCGACACACTGCTGCCTATTCTGCGTCCCCGCGGAACCCAATCACTGGACAGCGCGGCTATAATTCACTCCCGGCCCGCCCTTTGAAAAGGTGGGCCGCCTCGGAGCTGCTCCCCAGCAAGATAAATCATGTACTCGGAATTAACTTCCATTGAGAGGGAGGCCAGGAAGAAAGGCCGATGGCCCAGTGCGGGCGGCGTGGAGGACGGGCGTTGATAAATGTCAGCCCAGATAATTTGGGGGCTGTGATTAAGATCTTATCTAGGTAGGAAGTAGTAGAAAAGACTGGCATCAAGTTCCTGCCCACACCCATGCGTACCGACTCGCCTTCCCTGTGTTTTGGGGTGGATTTGGATGGCAGCATCACAGAGTGAAGGAGATGCTGGATGGGGACCTTGGGACGGCTGCGTCTCTCCCCTGGTGACAAAGGGCGGACGGAGGCATAGAATAAAGCACCGTCTGTCTTTGTCCCCAAGTTCCCGCTTGTAAGAAATGTTTAAAATGGTGCACTGAGCCCCAGTGTGTCTCGGGGACCAGCCTCCCGCCTTGACGTTCGCTTCCCTGCCCTGAGTGCTTTGATTTGGTGCTTTAAAAGTTTCTCTAGAATACAGTCGGTAAGACCCCTGCCCCTGCCCCCTGCCCCCTGCCCCCTGCCCCCTGCCCCCTGCCTGCTCCTGTGTACCAGGCTCTGAAGGCTGAATGCCCTTGCTTATAAATGCATGAGGTGAGATGTCCTCTGGAGACGCAAGCCAATGGCCTTCTTTTATAGGCCCGGCCTGGTGGACTTCGCTTGGGTATTTATTTTTGCTACCAGCAGCAGCTTGGGCAACCTGCAGCTCAGGCTGAGGCTATGTGGGAAGGGCGTGCTTCCGTGGGCTGCCCCTGTGAAGACCACTGGCCACGCTTGCAGCCCTGTCCCACACAGCCACTCTTAGGGCCTTCAGGGAGGGGGCTTTTGAGAACTCCTTGCGGCTGGGCAGCTGCTAGATAACGGGGAGGGGGCACACGTTTACTGATGAACCCATATGATAACTTCGAGGTCTGTAATTAGAGTCGCTTGGGCTGATCCCCAGGTGCCCTATATTCCTGGTTTTGTCTGGTTTTCCTGTATTGCCTGACCTCCTGGATCTGCCATAGCGAGGAGGAAGAGGGTTGAAGAGGAGGCCTAGTGAAAGAGTGTGTGTGAAGATGTCATGGCCCTCCAACCCAAGGTCCAAGCCTGAAAGGTCGTCTGCCAGAGAGTCCGGAAGCCCCTGCTCTGCCCGGGAATAGCACACACCTGGCGTTCAGTCAGTGTTGAGGAGGAGCCCATGGGGGAAGAAGGTTAGGAGGATGAAGAAAGGAGACCCTTAGGCCAAGGCAGGTACTCAGCCCACAGATGGGCAGCACCCAAGACTCACCTACTGATGCCACTCCCATGCTTGGCTCCCTTGCCTGCTGAGCTTGTGCTCCATTGGTTTCGATCTCACTGGTAACATACAGAGACGTCCCAGGGGGCAGCGCTGTCCAGTTTCAGACAGATTTGTGTTCAGATGCTCATCCACAGGACGGCATTGCGTCAGGATGGTGGTATTTAGGAACACAGACACACAGACACACCTGGAGGGTAGGGTGGGTGGTATCAAGTCTCCTGGGCCTCACCAACCACCCTCTCTCAGCCTCACCGGAAGCAGGCCCCAGGCCCACTGTGGGAAGAAGAGCTGTGATGCCCCAAGTAGGGAGCACTGCAGAGACATCAGGCTAGGTCAGGGCCCCCAAGTGTGAGAGGGGCCTCACCCCTTTGTTCTTCTGCTCACTCAACTGCCAACTCTGGTGTGAGGACATCACGGAATTGTAGGATGTGGCCCTTGGAGTCAGATGCACTTGGTTTCTTCCCTAGCTTGGGTGCTTCCCAGCTGTGTGGCCTTGAGGGGGGCACTGCCCCTCTCTGTGCCTCTCCATTCCCCCTGTATCGTGGGACTTTGTGCAGAGAGGTTAGAGGGATGCGTTCTGAATCCAACCTCATTAGTTCAAGACCCTCCAGCGAAGGCCTCGTAACTAGGAGGCAGGAAGGCTTGGGAAGCGGCGGGTAAAACAAACACCTGGCTCCTGAGCAAACCTGGCAGGACAGGGAACTTGACAAATGGTGGGATTGTGCCAGCTCTGTGCGGATCCCACTAGCGGCACGCCGGACTTTGCACTCGGAGAATCGATACTCCATCAGGCAGGAGAGCTCCAGGCCCGTGAAAGCATTCATGTAGACAAAGGGAGGCCAGTGATAGTCTGCACACACTGCCTGTGGCACCCACCTCTCCTGTAAAGTAACTGAAGCCGCACTCTGTGGGGCCCCCTGGGGCGGAGGGCCTCAGCACCCTCCCTAAAGTCAGGCCAGCAGCTGCTCCTGGCTGTGACATTCAGCTTTGGCCTGCAGCCTGCCCACAGAGGTGGCTCTCGTGCTGGCAGGGTGCTGAAGGGGGGTGTAGGTGGCTGGTGATAGGACCCAGGTTTTGTCTTACAAAGCTGCCTTGGCTCTGGCTATCCACCTGCCTCATCCTCTCCTTCCTGGCTTCTCTGGAGAAGGGAGCTACATAGCACTGGGCAGAGACCAACTCTGTGGCCTCCTGCCCTGTGCCCAGTACTTGGAGTGGCCATGTGGGCTACCCAGACTTGAGACTTCCTGGCAGCCTGTCCGTGGCTCTGTTGTGTGGCGCGTACGTGTGTGACATGCACAGTGGCAACGGGGCCGAGTCCAGAGAGGTGTATCTGGCCGGGGCCCCTCACATGCAGAAAGTCCTGAGAAGTCTGGGTTAGGGAGGTCAGGGCCAGGCCTATCGGAGGAGACTGCGGTAGCAACTGTCCCGGTGGTCATCTGTGGGACCACCTTCCACCTTATTAACAGCAGGCAACCAGGGTGGCTGGCCTATGATGCAGGAGACAGTCCCAGCCCACAGGGAGCCTCAGGTCTGGCACTGCCCTGAATTTGTGCCCCGCTGTGTACATTCAAGTGTCCACTCCTTGTTAGAACTGGAAGCCAACATCGACAACCCAGGTGCCCAGGAGACACAGCTCGGTCCTTTCCCTTCTCCCCTGGCCTGGGGCACGGACTCAGCTTCTCCTGAGTTCCTGACCCCAGTTCTGGCCACAGACTCTGTGCTGCCCACATACCTTAGGTCTGCACCCAGACTCTGGCTATGTATTAGGGTCTTTACAAGGTTGGTGGAGTAGGAAGGGGCGTTACTGGTCAGCCCACGTTGCCCTGCTTCTACCCAGGTTCTGTGGATCTGCCCTGACTGACGGCTTCGCTTAAGGCTATGGCTCTCATCGCTGAGCCTGGTGTCTCTTCCCTGCCCCAAGCGGCCCCAGCAACCACATGTTCCTGGTGTGCAGCAAGGCACTGCACAAACCCTGTCTTGCTGGCACGTACATCCTTTGGCCCATCAAGAATCGCAGCTGAGGCCGTTCCCAAAGCACAGAAAGGGAGTCTGAATGTTGGAGAGCAGAGTTGGCCTCTAGCAAAGCATTGTGGGGGAAGGGGACATTGGTGTGGGTGACAGGCAAGCGGGGTCCCCTTAGCAGCACCCTCTGAAGTACCAGAAGACCGAGTGCTCTTGTTGAGGGCATGTGTCTTCCACGGTGGGGACTCCCCCTTCCTGCATCTGCACTTTAAGGTTTTGGCTACGGTTTTTAGGCTGACCTCCTCTGGCATAATTCGTCCCTGGCTTTTCACCTCCACCTCTACCTCTGTTAGCTGCCTCAGGCTGGCCTGGGTTCAAGGGCACTTTAAATACAAATGTGGCAAACAGGGGCCAGGGGTATTGGCCCCGCATTCCGGTGGTCATGGCCGCGGCTTCTTTAGAGTAGGAAATCAGATTAGACCGTGCGTGAACCAGGCCAATTGAAACCAGGGGTTTGAGGGTCTGTGCAGAGGAGGTTGGGAGGTGGCTAGGGTATGTGTGGGGAATAAACCTTTTTTCTGCTCTGCCATCTATCTGCTGCATCCCAGGAGAGCCAGTGAGATGCAGGCCTGGGAGAGTCTGGCGCCTAGGTGGCCCGTGCCGCCCATGCTGTCCTATGGGGTTGCCGTGTTGGCTTTTGTATCCCATTCTGTTCTGCGTGTGTCCACGAATGGGCCAGACCAGAGAATGACTGAGTGGCCAGTGGGTTCCAGAGTCCATCTTCAGAGCCAGGAGGCCACCTGGGTCTGCCTAGGACTCTGGGTGTTCAGAGGACATCTCACAGCTAACTCAGAGATGACCAGCAGTTGTTGAGCCAGGATTACTGGCCACCCTGTCCTACATCTGATTTCCAGGCTGTCTCTCCATGGGGATTTCAGACCACAATTTTAAGCACTTTCATAGTCCTCCTTCACATTCAGAAAGAGCCTCTGTGGGTCCCCATACACACATGTGCAATGTAGACATAGACACAAGTACCACACGGACCCTTGGCCCCTCTTCCTAGTGCACATGCAGAAAAATCCTGAGTGCGAACATACATACATAGACACATGAACACAGGTGGATACACACAGAAATGATATACGCAAACACTTCTACACATCCATGCAGATACACACAGACACATAGACACACACACACATATATTCACACACACACAGAGACACATATGTATATACACAGACCCACAGACCTGCATAGATAAATATAGGGAGACAAGCACACACACAGATATATACACAGATTCATGAGACACATATACACACAGGTACATACAGACACACAGACACACACAGATACACACAGACATATATACACCTAAACAAACATCCCCCCCCCACAGAAACACATACAGTTACACATTCATACACATACATACACTAAGAGAAACACATTTGAAACATATATAACACAGGCACATGTACACAAACACACACACAGACACAGTCATACACAGACACAGATACACACACAGACATGTACATACAGATAAATACACAAGTACACAGACACAAATGCATGTACACATAGAGATCACACACACACACACACACACACACACACCATCTTCCTGTGAAAATACACATTCCTGAAGCTTCATTCAGACCTGCTTAGGGTGCAGAAAGGAACTGTGAACCCACTGGTAAGTCCCCTGTCCAGTATGTGGCAAAGCACTGGCCCCTTGCGTTTCTCTGGGTGCCAGGGCCCCTGATCAGTCTGAGCTGATGAGAGTATAGACTGGGGAGACAGATCAGGTTAGATTGCACAGCACCATAGGGTTTGCACCCTAAGTCCTGTGGTTCAGATCTCCTCTATGGACTTGGTGGAATAG
Source organism: Cricetomys ansorgei (assembly GCA_026225945.1). Lineage (NCBI taxonomy): Eukaryota > Metazoa > Chordata > Mammalia > Rodentia > Nesomyidae > Cricetomys > Cricetomys ansorgei. The sequence goes on from JAMJFZ010000484.1 coordinate 1,577,076, forward strand.
CCACCAAGGTGCAGGAGACATGGCTTCTGCCATGGGGATGTACACTAGATGCTTTTCTCAGTGACTGTCCCGGGGTCTAACAAAGGCAAGTGATCAGGGATGCAGCGTGTTCCACCTAAGTCCGGAGAACTTAAATGCATAGGGGTTCTGCTGGCCTGCTGTGCGTGTATATGTATGTGTATACACGTGGGAGTGGGTGTAAATGTGTGTGCACATGTGCGCATATGCAGATACAGATACGGCAGGCGGCCTGGGATATTGACCAACCTCTTGACAGAGAGGGCAGCCACAATCCCTTCCTAACTTTCTGGAGCATTTTTCCAAGAGGAGACCACTGGTGTAGTATGAGGCTCATGGGCTGTTGGGTCTCAAGGTGGGTAGTGAGGGGCCATGCTGCATCTTGAAGATGTTGGGGAACAGTGTGGCCCTGACACCACCAGCCATCTTTCCCTGTCTTCTATTCTTGGGCTGCCTTCATGCCCAGGCCTTGTGACTTCCAGTTAGACATCCATCGACCCTAGGTCTGATGTGGATGGCTCCCTGCCTGGCAAACCTCGCTGTTTCCTTTCAGGAGCAGCCAGCCCCTTGCCTCCTCTGGGCCACGGTGGGGCTCCCTTCCCAGGCACTGGCGGAGGAGAGTATGCTGCCTGCCTCGTGTGGTAAGAGCAGAGTGCTACAGCCTGGCCCTGCACAGTGGTGGCTCTTTGTGTAGCCACACAGGTGAGCTACTGCAGGCCTGGCCCTCTGGGGTCAGGTTAATTACCTCTCTCCAGACCTCAGCTCAGAAAGCCATTTTCCTGAAAGGGTGCGGCTGTGTGGGGGTGTCTCGCAGCCTTGGCCTTCCGACAGCTTGGCCTCTGGTGGAAGTGGGGATGGGTGTTCTCAGGGCAGCTTCTGTGGCCCAGAACACGGGACCGTCCCATCGAGAGACTCAGGATGTGTTTCTGGCGGCTTGTCTCTGGGACGGGGTAGCGCTGTGTGTGTGTTTTCTGACTTGGCTGAGCAAGTAACACTGGATAGAGGATTCTAGGTCCCTGTCTGTGGGCTGTGAGGAAGTCGACGTCTCCCTGAGAGCCTGGGGAGTGTCTGCCTGTGCTACGTTTCTACACAGTGTGATTTTGGGACTGACTCTCGCCCTTAAGGGAAGCCAGGTGATCAGTGTTTGGGATCACGGCTAAAGGTGGGAAAGTTCTGCCACTGGTCATGCTGCCTCGTTCTTACTCACAGCTGACATGGTCCGTCTGGGAAGCTCTGGAGGGAAGAGAAAGAAAGGCCTCTCAGGTCTCTGTAGCCCCCAGAGGTCCCCCCCCCCCCCACACACACAGCAAAAGCCATTTCTGATTAAGGCAGGGAGCTCTGCCCTTGGTCCTGGGGAATTTGAGTCCTAGAGATTACAGGTGCTGATAGGCCAAGAGCAGAGGAGCCGAGGCTGGAATGCTGGACCTCCATGCTGTCAGGTGGGAGTGGTCACTCACCCCCCACCCCACCCCCGTGGCCCTGGTTCCACAGGTGGTCACGGAGCTTCTGTGGAGAGGAAGGAAGTTGAGGGTCCAACCCAGCTGCTGGCTGTTATCAGTTCAAGCCTGAAATCCAAGTGATTAAGGAGATTGACTAAATCTGTGGATGTCTCCATGCTGGCCCTGTGTCATGTTGTCACACAAAGACCACGTGTCTCTCCTTCTCTACGTCCCAGCCACCCTCCCATGTGCTGGAACATTCTGGGGTTGGGGCTGGGCCTCTTTAGCTTGGTCAGTGTTGCTGTGTTGCTCAAGATACCTCTAGTTCCCACAATCTGGTTGACATATCAAGAAAAGCAGAGAGCAGAACAAGCTTCCCTTGCTTAAGGGGCATCTGTACGGCCCAGGAGCTCAGCACAGAGCCAGGAGCAAGGGGGAACTCCTAGAATCCTGGGGAGAGGAGGGGCTTTGTTCACGACCTAAGGGAATTGCTGGGTGCATAAAGACCTTCCAGGTACGGATTTGATCCTCTGCCATTAGAGACTACAGGATCTGCTACCACTCCTTAAAAACCCAATAAAGAGAAGCAAAGACAGCCAGAGAGAAGCCCAGGAGTCCCTGGCCCTCTTCCCATGCCTCTGCAGACCTAAGGGCATGGCATCTTCTGAAGATTTTGTCATAAAAGGCTGACTTGGGGTCACCTGGGACCCGTGGGTCTCAGGGAGCCACCCCAGCCTTGCATGGTTCTAGCCACGGTGACCAGAAGGAGGGAAGCTGCCAGCCCAGAGAGATCCGTTGGAGGCCGGCTTCCTACTTCTGCCCAGAACTCCTTCTGTGTTTAGATTAGAAACAGGATATAATAAACTTGTTAACATGTCAGAATCTCGTGTTGGGACAACATAAGTGGGTGTTTTCTCCTCTTTTCTTTCTGTTGTACAGGAAAACGCTGCAATTAGTGCTGAGCTCTTAGGCAGGGCTGGGGGAAGCAGGGGAGATTGGAAGCTGAGGACAGCCTGCCCTGCAAGAAGCCCGTCTGCCCCAGGGGCGACTGGGCCCAGGGGCAGCATGGGACCAGCAGGTCTGGGAAATGCTGTCCGAATAGAGCTGGCCCCCAAGAACCCACGCTCCAGCAAGGCCAAGGATGGCTGCTTAGCATGTGTCTGCCTGTGAAAGGGGTATTGCACTGGCGGGAGAGGGTGGTATTTGTCTTTTAAAGACAATTTTTATTTTAAAAGCCGTCTGCCCTGAAGGGAAGCACTGAGCTGCTGGCCTCAGGAACGATCAGCCTTGATTAAGATGAAGTGCAGCAAGAGTGGCAGGGAGCCAGCAGACCCTGACCGGAAGAACAGCCAGGGTCTGGGACGTCTGTGAGTGGCGGGAGCCTTCAGAGGCCCCGTGGCTGCTGATCCCGGTGTCTTTCTATAACTAGCCAGTGTGGGACGAAGTGTGGCAGTAAAAAGCAAACGGACTTCCAAATGCAGAGAAACAGATGTGGGTCTGTGCCCGTGAAGGGGCAGACAGGTAGTCAGTTCAGGCGCTCTGGGGCGGGGCTGAAGGCAGCCCAGAACCCCTTGAGGTGGGTGAACTGGCACCTTGGTTGCTTGCCACCTGGTCCTGCTCTGCCAGCTCTCCATCCATGCAGGACTCTTCTTCACCCAGCACCCCCCTCTCTGAGACCCTTGGGATGTGTAGCCTTGGGTGGAGCTGGGAGGGAGGAGAGGCCGCATCCCGGTCAGGAACCCCATGATGTAGTGAGCGAACCACCGTGTGGTGTGAAAGCAAACTCCACCGTAATCTCCCCGAACAAAGGCCCTTCAGTTGGGCCGGAGCATGGGCCTCGGCCGGGGCTATCACCAGATCTTTTATATTGAATGTGCACCCGGCAGAATATGGATCTTATTAGAGGAACCACAAAGCACCATGAGCCTCTTTCTTGCCCACGGTGACTGGGGGGGTTAGGCGGTGTGGGCTGTATCCTGGTCCAGGCGCACGGAACCCTCGGGGTGGCCCCTTGGTACCGCCTATCAGAAGCGTCTGTCTTTGTACCTGCCTCTCTCAGCCTTTTCATTTGGCATCGAGAAAAACACAACAGGTCTAATGATTTCCAGGCCTTTCCTGAAACACCTGGGTTCCCATCTTCTCATGGCAGGATAATCAATCCCTTTGCCCAGTTGCTGCAGCTACACGTCCACCTAAACCGTCCTGCGGAGGCCCTGAGCTCACAGCCTGCAGCGTTCCGCCTCAGGAAAGCCGCTTTCTCGGTCAAGGCAGACGTCTTGTTGCGAGGAGCAGCATCCCCTCTTGTGTCTTTAAGTTTTTCATGAGTCTGATGCAATGTCTTTAAAAAGCTCTATCCGAGAGGTCCGCAGACCACTTGAAGGTGACCGGCTCACCCTGGGCCCCTTTGGCAGCTCTGAGCAGCAGTGTGGAAGACTGTACGGTTTAGGCAGAATAAACAAAACTCAAGGACCTGCAGGGAAAGAAAGGATCATTCTGTGAGTGAAAAAGCAAGCATTTTGATTCAACAAATACCAGGACGCGGCCCTTCCTCCAGGCTCAGCCCCCCGTGCTAAAAACAGCCCAGGAAAGGAAATCAAATTTAGAGTTTCCCTTACTGGCTAGAATTTTTAATTTAATAACAGGGGGGCGGGGAGATGCTGTTGTATTTTATTTTATTCCTACTTTGAACAGGTTGAATCTTCCTGTAGGCTCTAGGAAGGCGGCTGCCAAGGAATGAAAACCAGCCCCAGCCTTGCAAATTCAAACCAGGACTCAAGTGCAAGAAGCTGAGGCAGAGTACCCATGTGTGGGGCTTGTGTGCCTGAGAGCCATCGGGAGCTGGTGCTCTGGGCAAGTGGGCGCAGAGAGTCAGGCAGCCAGGGAAGAAGGACCCCTTATACAGATTGTGTCCTGAAGGAAAAATCAATCCTCTCCCTTAATACCTGCTCGTCCAGAGGCTTGAGGCTGACCGGCAGACATTGAAGTTGTATGTGGTGGCTCTCTGGGCACGGGATGCACTGACAGGCGGCCCCCAAGCCTAGAGCAGTCCTTCTCTGTGCCCTGGAGCCTGACGCACTCAACCTGGTGCTTGATCTTCAAGGGGAGTGGTCTGAGGCCCTCACACAAAGGATGTAACATGGAAGGCCCATGTTCTTGGTCAGACTCCTACTAGGGTTTATGTTCACTGCCAGGACACGCAGAAAAGCTGCCTGATCACCCTAAGAGCCAGTCCCCAGTGGCAAGCAGTGACTGCGGCGGTATATCCCTGGGCATCTGCCAGGTTTATAACCCCGGTTGGTATACTCAGGCCTGCTTAAGAATGTAGGGGCCTTGGGGGAGGAGGGCGCTTCACCTCAACGAAGTAGAGAGGGCCGTCTGCTGCAGCCTGGAACCTTCCGGGTCGGGCTGTGACGTAGACCCTGCCGTAGGCTCTCCCAGCAGAATGCGGAGCCCCACCTCCGTTCATAGTTTGCTCAGGTGGACGTGGCTAGACATGGAGGGCGTGGCAGCCCATTCTAGGACTCCAGAAAGGTCAAAAGGTCAAAGCTCTAAAGCTGCTGACTTCTGGGGAATGAGGGCCAACACATCTTTAAGGGCTTTCTGGAGGTTGCCGAAGAGGGCCCCAACTTTGCTGAGGCAGCCAGGGCGGCTTTTAAGCCGCTTTGAAGGTACTTCAGGCAAGTCATGTGGCCCCCTGTTGATTTGCAGGGAGAGAATGAGGTGAGGTCTCTGGGATGCTTACCAAGACATTGTAGAAGATTGCTGTCTGGAAGTTCACATGTCCCTAGTCCCCTGTGGTGGGGCTGAAGTGCCTTCCTCTAGACAGATGGTAGCCCAGCCTGCGGAAGAATCTTCTAGAATTAGGTATTCGCACTGTGTCCCATCTCTAAGAACCACTGGAAGTGGAAGAGCGAGGCTAGACTGAGACTCAGCCGGGCACCATGGCCTTAGGAGAAGAACTGACTTCTCTTGAGCCCCAAATGGCCTCTTTACATCACCCTTGGCCAGGCTGGGGTGGTCAGCAATTTCCGCCAGGGAATCTTGCATTATAGCCTTTAAACGCTACACCAACTGGTAAGGACTAGCGTCCCTTAAACGCCCTGCTCTCTCAAGCAGCTCTGGCCGTGCTGGCAGGGCCTGGAGGGCAGGAGCTGAGGGAGCCGTGGACAGACAAGTCTGAACCTATGTCCCCACTCTGGACAGGCCCCGTGGAGAAGAGGGACTAAGGAAGAACCAGCAAGCTGTGTTGTAGGAGGCAGTGTGGTTCTGTGTGGCGGCGGTACAGCTCCCAACGCTCAGGCTCCCGCTGGCCCCGCTCCCCGAGTCTTCAGACGCAGCTGCTCTGGGTTTTTGTGCCTCTGGGAAAACCTATCAAATCAAGCCAAGCACACCTCTCTCGACTTTCTCTTTGTCTGATGCACTGATATATCAGTGCCAGGGGCAGTGGAGACCTGTGGCAGCACCGTTGGCAGCCATACCTCGTGGTGAAGGCCTGGGCCTGCGTTAGCCAGTGTTCCTGCTCTTCCCATCCCTGGGCCTGAGAGTCTCGGAGTTGACTGGTGCAGCCTGGACTTGAGGGCACTGCTGTGAGAGGAAAGAAAAGGCAGTTCCAGGAAGGAGCTCCCTCCTACCCCTACCCCTACCCCCACCCCATACTTGCTGTCACCCACAGAACATGCAGGGTAAACTGAGGCATGGCAACTCTCTCAGGGCCACTCTATTGCTGTTGAGTCTTCAAAAGGCAGAGTAGCCACTAGGCTGGTGAACTCTGAACATCGAGGGGTTCGTATGGCTGGTGCTGGTCCAGGATCCAGAGGGGTTGCGAGTCTACGTGCTGTGCACAGCTCCTTCAAACGTGGTTTCTTTGAAGGAGTAAAGAGAGAAGAGTCCTTTCCCTTGGAGCTTGGCTACTGGCTGCTATCAAAGTGGGCCATGTCATTTGTAACCTGCTTGGTCCACTTGAGGGGTGCTGACCCTACTGTGCCAGGCCCCTTGGACCACAGTGCGTACAGGACCGGCAAGGCGCGGGGCCAATGGGACCAGGTCTCCACGCTGCCCTGACTCATTAAGGGCTCCGGTCCTTTGTGGGCCCCGAGCTCAGGGACCATTGCTGTCAGGCAGGCTGTTATGGGCATAATGGCAGGGGCATTAGAGGCCCGGGAGCAATTAACAGGCTGCTTAATTAGCAGGAGGAATTGGAGTGTGAGTGGCTGATGTTCCCGCAAAGCCTCGCCGAGCAGGGCGGTTATCTGATTATGCATTGATCGCCCTGCGAACCTTGTCTTTAGGTAATCGTCTCTCGTCTTGCAATCTGTGAATGTACAACTGTTTAAATATTCCACACTCAACTGTCTCAATCAGCGAAGGGAGAAAGGGGCCATTGTGGGCCCGGGCGCCGCTGGCCTCTCTTCCCGGCCTAGCGGGTCCCGGTGGCTCTCACTGCCGACACAGCTCATCTAGCCTGGGAAAATATCTGCCTGTCTGATGGTGTCTTGAAACCCACTCTTCACTCATGCCTTGCCAGTCCCTTCCTCCCCGTGCTTGGGATTCGACAAGCAGAGGCAGACCCATTGTACAGATGGATACAGTGAGACCTGGGGGTTTGATGGGGATTACATAGTGAGTAATCACCCATATTGCCTGCTGGCAGCATCCGGGTGTCTCTAAGTGTTCAGAGGATATGTTCACAGGCCGTCCGGGAAATAATCTACAGAACACCTGGCGGTTCTGCCAACCTCAGGCGTGCTGTTGAAACCTAGGGGCGCATGCCCAGTTCCAAGCTGTGTACTCCCCTGTGCCTTGCCTCCTGAGCTCCCTTGAGGACTTTTCAGAAAGCAGTGGGGCAGGATCCAGGCCTGGGAGTGGCCCCAGCTCCCGGGAACACAGACGAGCCCACAGGCGGAGCAGAGGGGGCTTCGAGCCGTCTTGTCCACATTCACCGAGTTTCCCCTCTCTTACCAGGCTCAGCCAGGCCCAGTTAGGACTGGAGTCTGGCTGTGGCAACTCCGTGTAGACGTTAGTTTTAAATTGAGAAGAGAAAGGCACAGAGAGGAGGAGAGAGAGAGAGAGACAGACAGAGAGAGAGAGAGAGAGAGAGAGAGAGAGAGGGAGGGAGAGAGTCCATCCGAGACCCAGACGGTCTCTTGTTTTGCAAAACTCAAAATAGATTTCAGCACTGTGCTTTTTAAAGACAAATCTTTGCACTCTTCGGCGATCCTCGCTTGACCTCTCCGGGTTCCTGGCACAGAGAGCCTGCTGTGATTTGGCACCAAGTTATTTCAAATGCATAACAGGGGTGCACACATTGCGCCAAAAGCTGATATATGTTGGTTTCTTGAACTTTGCCTTTCTTGCTTGCTACATCTGATATCATCTTACCCAGACGATGCCCCTGTGAGATAGGCCCCCACCCCTCAACGCAGTGGGTGCAGCCAGCGTATTTCGTTTGGTTTCTTGCACGATCCGTGTGTCTGGGGAGAAAGGAAACCGGTTACCCGTGCGGCCCAACCCTGGCTTCCCCGGGCACTTGGGGAGTCTTTATCGAGCTCAAATGATTAGACGTGGTTTCTGGTTTCATTTTGGAAGACTAGCTGCTGAGCAGATCCCTTCGGCCCATAAAAGGATCCAGATGCTTTGAGCCCCTGAGCTGGGGCAGTAGGCCGGGGGTCAGCGGGCCACTCTTGGCTGTGCCCACATCCCGTGCAGAGGTCGCATCTACTTCTCTGAGCAGGAGGCAAGTTTTCCCACGAGAGTGGGAAGGTCAAAGGGTCCCTGTGGATGTAGAACATTCTGGGGTGCCATGGAACAGTGGGACAGAGGGTAGCCTGGAGTCATAGTACACAGATGCCTGTAGGCTTTGGCTTCCTGTTGGAGGGCTTGGGTACCTAGAGCAGAAAGGCTGGTGTGAGGCCCCTGGAGAGGGCTCTGAGCTAAGGGCTTGGCACTTACCAAGGGGCCCCGTGTGTCTGGGGACCCTTTCTGGACCCTCCACCTAAGTAGTTCCTGAGAAAAGGGCCGCCACACTTGCGTCTGTGGACAGAATAAAGCCTTAGGGTCAGCCTTGCCACCGAAGGAAAGTCTCAATTCTGAGTGGTTTTAAATGAAAAGGAAAATTGAAGCATGTTCCCTGACACAGTCTGCGTCACGGGGACCAGTGCCGAGCTGTGGTGGGGAGAAAATGAAGAGCAGGAAATCTGAAGGGCAGGGAGGGACCTGGGCATATGTCCCCGAGACTTGGTGGCTTTCAGCCGGAGTGAGGTGGAACCCAAACTGTTTGGAGGTTACTTCTGCCTCTTTCTCCTGCTCACGTGTCCCTTGAGTGCACGTGGAAAGTAAGGACATTGGAATAGTCCAGGGCCCAGCGCTCTACGTAGCTCTGTGATGGTGAGTTTTTCTTCTGCAGTGGGAACCACTTAGCCTGGGACACAAGGGCTTCAACTCTGGGGACCTGGAATGCAGGCAGCTCGTGGTTTGGGGGAGCAGGCAGCATAAAGAAACGCCTTGTGAGGTGGAGGATCCCAGGGTGCTTTGCAAGTTTTGGATTAGATTTGGGGCGTGGTCAGGCTGGCAGCTTGGTGTCCCCACGGTGTGTATGTGGCCCGTCCATATAGGATCGCACAGCAGGCGACTGTCTATGCTAACGGCCTATCCCGGGAGGTTTTAGCGTGTGCCACCTACTCTCTACAGCCCTCCAGCTTTGCGTAGTGTCTCTATACCGTCGCTCTTCCTGTCCTCCAACTCCCAGCTCTGGAGGTTCTAGAGCAGCCTCCGCCACAGCCGTAGGTGTGAGCCGGTCAGGACGGGATGGATGGAGGCTGAGCCTGTTGGGATGCCTGGCTGGCGACCTGCCTTGCGGGGCCTGGGCAGGACCTGGGTGGGGAGTCCTCCGCTGCTGTGCTAGCCTCTGGAGAACAATTTTGTTTCCCCGTCTCGCGGTGGCAGCCCATGTCATTGTTGGGTTGCTATTTCTGGATGGTTGCAGCACTGGCTGTGCCTGCCTGAGTCCATGGATGTGCTTTTCCTTATGAGATAACAGATTCTTTCTCTACATACAAATAAATAAATACATGAGGGAAGGAAGCCATGGCCCCAGGAATTGGAGCCCCACCCTACCCCGCATGGAATTAGTGCCAGGGGAGGGTACAGCCATTGTGTCCACCAAGGACTTTGGTGCCTTTAAGGGGCCACTAGCTTTTCTAGCCAGCCGGCCTCCGAGGGCAGGGCCTCACCTGCTAGCTGTAGAATAGACTACTCAAGCATCCAGGAGGGGGTGGGTGAGATGCCTGCTGTGGTCCAGAAGTTTCTACACCACCATTTGAAAAAAGAGTTAAGGCCTTAAGCCCCCGGGACATACCAGAATGGTATGGTCATGGTCCTGGCTGCATGCCCAATAACGCAGGGTTTTGGGGTTCCAGGGTCATGGGGGTCTCAGGGTCTTGGAAAAAGGTACTTGATGAGGCAACTAAGAAGCTCACAGTCCCCTCTTTCCTTGTCCTGACACTGGCCTGGCCATTCCCAAGGCTCCGTGTGTCCTTTGCAGGAAGTTATGTGGGCTTTGGGGTCTCAGCCTTCAGTGAGGCCCTATCAGTTGGGGTGCTGAGGAAGAGGGGCAGCTGAGGCCACAAGGAGCCAGTGCACCCCAGGCTGTCTCTCACCCTGGGGTGGCCTTTGCAAGCACACCCTGGCACCACACCAACGCTAGGACTCTAGGAAGTGACTGGCTCCTGGTAGTGTCGGGGTGCAAATGAGGAGCACTACTGTTAATATATACTGGGGATTCAGGGCAGGAAAATCTTGCATTCACTCTCTCCCCACCTCCCTGGCTTCCAGGGGACTTTGTCTCCGGTTTCCTGAGTCTCAGGAGCCCATTGCCGATTTCACCTCTGTTTGGTTGAGTAAGGTCCTCTCCCCACTCCCCCTCACCATTTTATCTTGTGGAATAGACTTGATTTCCCCACCGAGGTGCCTGGTTTCTGGGGTGGAGGATGGAGTCCTCCCAGCTCTCCTCTTTGCCCTTGGCTGCTACACTGTGCCTGTGGGCATGGGGATGGCCTCCACATCTCCAGGCCACTTTTTTCTGGACTCCGTTGGTTTTGCTGCAGGGCCCCAGACATGGAGAACAGCCATCTGGGTATCCTGTAGAAGCCTACTGACCAGGTCACTTTCTCCCAGGGCGCGTGGCTGTGTGTGGCTCGCTCTGTTGCCCCTAACTGCCACAGCCTAGAGTGCTCAGTCACCTTTGCTATACTGGCCTTGTCTCTCCACCAGACACTGAAACACAGGCTCCCTTCCCACTGCCAAACACTTCCTTTGTTCCCAGTCTTGACTTTTTCCCCCTTTGAGGACAACTTAAAAACCATTTTTCTGTAATGTTAGCCATTGCTGGGTTAGAGGAAGGGAGACCAGAAGCACTATTATTTTTTATTCTCCCATGGAGGAACGGGCCATGTCTCTCTTTTTAACCAATGTTTAAATGACAATAATTTAAACGCTTATCTCCCTCAACATGAATGCTTGCAATGTAGGGATTAATCTAACGTGACAGTTCTAGAAACAATAAGTAAATATTCTCACAGCACGGGAGGAGAGGTTCCCATATGCTTCGTTCCTGGTATTAAGAGATGCCCCTGTTGTAGGTGATGGCTTCAGTGGGACCCGTGCAGTTCAGGCGGCCTAGGGCTTCCTAACTCTGTAAACCCCACAGGGAAGCACTGCCCTCTGCTTCGTCCTGAGTGATGGGGTCACTTCAAGCCCTTGTTCGTCTCTGAGGCTTTCCACAGGCTCATCCTTCCTCCCCTTTCCCTCCAGACCTATGTCCCACATAAGCTGTTAAATTGGTCCATAATACTTAAAATGCTAGTCCATTAAATACGTAAACAATGACAATTTTTTTCAAAGGGTTTAGGATTTAAATTAGTTTTTTAAAAACCCAATTACTGCCATTTAATTCAAAGGAGAGAGTTCTTTACATGCTAATTATATAGTTGGGAAATGAGCAATCAAGGGCACAATGGGGCATTAAGGGCACTTTTTAAAGGTTTAAACTTACTTATCTGAGTTTAGGGTTTGGAGTCTGGATTCTGGACGCTGTAGCGTGGGCCTCCAGGATGTCAGGATGCAAAGGGTAAATTTTGGAACCAATGTGAAGGGCAAAGTGGATGCACAGCAGACCAGAAAAATCCAGTCATGGTAGGGTCTGTCCAGCTGCACACTCTGGGCAGAGGAGTGGAGGCTGCTAAATAGCGGTAGAAGGAGATATGAGCCTGGTCAGAATGGTAACCTTAGGCCCTTGAGGGCAGTCCTAGAACACAAAGATGTTTAGAACATCCCAGAACCTCCCCCCAAATATTCCAGGATCCTGTAGAACCTTCTAGAACCTTCCAGAGGGCCACACACATTCCACCAACTGGTTGAACTTCAGGGAGGGTCCTCACCGTGTGTAGTTCACCAGTGCAGACCCTGGAGGCTAGGCCAAGGTGGCAGGGATATCTTTAATCTGCTCCAAATGTCTGTGCCTTCACCTCTATTCTGCCATGCCTCCTCTTCTGACATTGCTTTCCATAGATCTGGAGCCTATGTGAAATCTAGAGTACGCTAGAGCCGTACGGTTCACACCGTTGTCTGGAGACATCAACACCTCTACTTCCTGCCAGAGAGTAGATGGTTTGTTTAAAATAGAATCATTGTAGCTTCTTTGGTCCAGACTCCTTTGAGCATATCCGCGTGGGAGCAGGTACAGGGGAAACAGAGCAAAGGCCTCGAGCCCAGAAAGCTCAGCAAGGCAGCCTGTCCAGTGAATGTCCGGGTCCTAGCTGCTTGCCACCCATTTTCCACTGCTCAGGAAATGGGCCTAGAACTGATGCTTTCCTGTGCTAATGGTACCCCCGTGTTTTGACAGGAAACACTGCAGTGGGGTTTGGGGGAGTTTAGCCTGTGTCTCTAGGGTGTCAGCTTGGGGCCTCATGTGTCTGACTAGGGGCTTAAGTGGGTGAGCGGTCTCGGGCCCAGAGTGTCTCAGTATGGGCTGTCTCTCAGCCAGCAGCTCCATGGGGAGTGTGGACTTCTAAGGCCCCAAGGTGGTACCACCACAGCCTGCCTCCTCCAGGTACGCCCAGGATATGTCTGCCTCAGGAGGAGACACCCGTGTCAGGACTCCAGCAGGAAGAGCTTTGTGTAACAGAGGGAGGCCTTCCCAGACTCCGTGACCCCAAGAATCACAGCCTGCTTCTTCCACGGCCAAAGTAGAAAGGGGGCATTTTCAAGCCTGGGGAGTTCTTCCAACAATGCCTTCAGGCAGGCCATCTTCAGGATGGGGCTGGGAGTGGCCAAGGGCCTGGCTTCTTGACGCTTCCGTTCGGAAACACCCAATTACAAAACTCAGAGCCTCACCAGCCTTCAGTGCGGGGCCTTCTGTGACCACTCCGCCGTATCGAGGGGCGGGGCCCTCAAGAGCTGCTGCTCAGCATCCACCACAGTGAGAGTGATTCTCAGTGGCCTTGCCCTCTCTGAGGCCCCCTGCCAGACCTAAGTCGTTTGTGTTAAGCCCCATGTGATTTCTCTCTGCTTTCCGTAGAGGCTGACAACTCATGGAGATCCTTTAGCTAGAGGAGACCAAGCCAACTGGACCCAGTTTATAAACTTCCTACCATCCCAGAGGACAGTGAAAGAGGGACCCGTAAGGAGAGGCTGTGCTGCCTGCGAGGTGTGACGTGGGGCTGGAGATGTGGGGCCAGTGGCCTTTTATAGGAACCCCTCCTCTCCCCCAGGAAGCTGGGTGATGTCCCCTTGATGGGAAGATAATCAACCTGTCTGAGGGAGCCCCAAAGGCCAGTCCTATGAGAGGGAGGTCAGCCAGCATCTTGACTCCAACTGCAGTTAGAACCCAGGTCCTGGGGACCCAGGCACCCTACCCTGCCTCTGGAGAGTAGATGCGGAACGCGGAAAGCTGCTGTCTTCAGGCTAGCGTGGCGCTAGCCTGGCCAAGAGAAATGGTATTCTAGAAAGAGCCGTGCAGCCATCTTGTTTTCTGAAGACAAAGAGTTGGCCAGCCGAAGAGTAAGGGTAGGCAAAGCAACGGGCTTGGCACCCCAGAAGGCGTGTTGGGCTGGGAAGAGGGCTACTCCGTGGGCAGCACTGAGGGGAGAAAGCACTTGTTCTACAGAACCCAGCTTTCTGCCCTGGAGAAGCCAGGCCCACTGCAAGGTCTGTGTGAAGTATGTGGGACCTTCCTCCTTGGTTGGGGACACAGGGATAAGGACTAGAGAGTTTACAAACGAGCCTTGAAGGCTTGACCTCGCTGATGTGGTAGAGTCAGCCCCGGCACCTACCGTGTTGGGTGAAGTGAAGATTAAACTTAACACGATCAGACAACTTATTTTTCATTTTCAAGACGTTAGCTGGTCAAAAATGAGAACAATGTCCTTAAGCCGAATTGAGGCAGAGGCGGGAACAGGCCACCTTTTGTTCTGCTGAGGCCTGACCGCTGAGCCTGCGTGGGGCACCCGGGACCCACCTCTCTGAGAGCCAGCAGAGGGGATCTCCACAAATTAGCCAAGGATTAGGCAGCCAAGCTGCTGGTGTGGCCCGGAGCCACCGACCACCCACAGGCCAGGGCCTGGGAGTCCAGTGTCCACATGTCAGCTACCAGCTGGGTCAGGGGTGGCTGGGAGAAAGGACACCTTCCCTTCTTTACTGGGTCACTCGCCTATTCGGAGGGCTGCAAAGAACCATTCCCAAACCAGCAAGGAGGCCACAAGGAGTCTGATCTAGTTCCTGGCTGGGCATGAAGGAGTGGGCCCTGTGGGTCTTGAGGAGGTGGGAAGGGTGGACTGAGAGAGGCCTTTCCCCTCCGCACCCAGCTCTTCCTGTCTGGCAGACACCGTCCAGGGACCTGACATTTTCACAAGGAAAGAAAACACATGAGCCCACATTTCTTATCTGAGGGCAAACAATGAGATCTCGCCATCCCGGGAGGGGGCTAACAGCAAACTCAATGTACCAAGAGCTTCAGCAGTCATTGCCAAGGTCAGGAACCAACCCTGCCCCTCAGAGTGGCGGTAGTGCCCCTGGGCCTCCGCAGAGCCTCCCTCTCTGCTGAGACAGGTGACACACCAGCTGTGAGCCTGGGTAACCTGAGCCCACCTGACTCAATTCACCCTGCTCCGGCAATGACAATTAAGGGTCTCTTCACCCCACCTCCAAGTGTAGGCATTGTGGGCCCTGCACACCCTCCCAGGGCTTAGCCATAATTACAGGGTCGGGTTACCGGGGAAACAGGTATTTGTGCCATTCAGTCCGAACTTCTACCACGCTGGACACAGCCATCCCTGGCTCTCCCTTTTTTGGCCTTTGTCCCTCGGCTGGGTCTTCCTGGGAGCCCTCTGAGAATACTCCTAGGTATCCCCCAGACCCAGACCCAAACCCAGAATGGGGTCCTGGGACCCCTGCTGAGGAGCTAGATGTGGGCAGCGGACCCCAAGGATCTCCGTCTGTTTCCCCAGCAGCTGAGACAGAAAGCGCAGGTGCAGGATGGCGCAGTCTCATTGTGTGCCCACATTGTCCAGGAGGCACAGGACACTGGGTGGGTGGGGCCGAGGCCCAGACCTGCCCCTGGGAGGAAAGGGGTCCTTGAATGGCTTACTGTGGGACTACCAGCCTCACGTCTTCTTCCTGCCGTACCCAGCAGAGGGGCAGTGCTGACGCTGCTCAGTGTAAGAGCCCTGTGGTTCCTGCATCACCTGTCCCAACCCCAGCGGGACACCAGGAAGAGGGAGGGCAGCCTAAGCTTGGACCTGCTCAGTGAAGAGTCTCAAATACAAAGCCAGGTGGGGAGACGAGGAAGTGGTGGTCCAGGAGCGGGGTAGGTAGTCTTGGAAGTGGCTAAGCTGGCTTTGAACCCAGGTCCAGCCACACCCAGGACCCTCCCTGGTCACAGTTGCACTCCACCTGGCCACTGCTTCTCTGAGCTGCAGAGCAGGAAAGAGCTGATTTTTGAGTGCACACTAAATTCCCCATAGTCTCTGTGCCCACAGGTGCCAGTGGGCATCTGTGAAGGCCTCTGAGAGCATGCAGTTTCCAGGACTAAAAAAGGGCAGTCTTTAGTCTCCCTAAGCTCTGACTGCCTGCTATGGACAGAGGAAGGTGTTCAGGAGCCATTTCCCAAATGATACCACGCCTTTTGGCTTCTGACAGGCTCAACTTTGCTCTTGAGATGAGATGACTGATCTCCCCCCATACACACCCCAAGCATGATCCCCCCATACACACCCCAAGCATGATCCTCCCATAGACACACCCCAAGCACGATCCCCCCCATACACACCCCAAGCATGATCCTCCCATAGACACACCCCAAGCACAATCCCCCCCATACACACACCAAGTATGATCCCCCCATACACACCCCAAGCATGATCCCCTCATACACACCCCAAGCATGATCCCCCCATACACACCCCAAGCATGATCCCCCCACACACACACCAAGCATGACCCCCCACACACACCAAGCATGACCCCACACACACACCAAGCATGACCCCCCACACACACACCAAGCATGACCCCACACACACACCAAGCATGACCCCCCACACACCAAGCATGACCCCCCACAGTCCCCAAGCATGACCCCCCACACACCCCAAGCATGATCCCCCCACAGTCCCCAAGCATGACCCCACACACACACCAAGCATGACCCCCCACACACACCAAGCATGACCCCCACAGTCCCCAAGCATGACCCCCCCCACACACCAAGCATGACCCCCCACACACCCCAAGCATGATCCCCCCACAGTCCCTAAGCATGACCCCCCACACACACCAAGCATGACCCCCCCACACCCCAAGCATGATCCCCCCACAACTCCCAAGCACAAACCCCCCACACCAAGCATGATCCCCCCCCCACACCCCCAAGCACACAAGCTCCCCCCCCCTGCAATCAGTGCTTCACGTGTTACTTGTGTCATGCTGGGTGATTGGGCAATCCTAGGCTCAGGGATGCTGGGAGCTGACCTGGCTGTGGACCCCTGCTAGCCCAACGTTCTGGCAGTAGTGCCAAGCTGTGAGTGGTAGCCATTTCTCCCGCTGCTTGTGTCTGGAAGGAGCTGGTACAGAGGGCATCCACAGCCTCAAGTGGCTGACCCCTCCCCACACACAAGGTGGTCATTAGACAGATGGGGTGACAGAGAACATTGGTAGGAGTCTTACCCCATTATACAGATGGAGAAATGGAGTCAGAGAGGCATTTTGGGAAGCAGGGTTCCCGCTCCAGCCTGGGCTCAAGGCATGGGTGAGTCTGACTGTCCCCCAGGGACCTTCCCAGCTTAAGTCTCCAGGGGATCCATAGCAGGGGCTCCTTCTGGCGCTTCCCTCTCTGACCTGGCCTAGTTTGGCTTAGTGAATGCATGAGGTGGATCACAAGGCACAGCTTTTGACTCAAGTCGTCAGTCTGAGCCAGGAATGCAGGGTACCCCGCTTCTCCCCATTGTGTGTGAGGGATGTTCTAGGGGCAGTGAGGCCAATGGCATCTGCCCCTCCTGGATCCACGGCCTGCTGGCCGCCAGCACTGGGGTCAACTGAATCAAGAGAGGTTGTCTGAAGAACCACCTTGGGGGAGGCAGCCTGCTGTGAATGGCTGGGAGCCAAGGCAGGTGTGGCTTGAAGGCTTCTTTCTCACACACACCCCCACCGGGGATGCCCCCCCCCATAACTTACCCCACCCCCCAGGTATGGCTTACCTCAAGGGTTAATGGAATATTCCCGACTAGAATATCTGTTTCTCAGTTCCTTCTTGGCCATCCTAGAGGGTCTCAGCTCTGAGCTTGCCATCTGGCAGCCCCCCAACAGGCTACAGGCTTCAGACACCCCGTCTCCTGTGCTGAGATGCCCCAGAACCCCACAGGTGCCAGTTCTAAAGAGGCGTCCTCCCTGGGCCGAGGTATGTGTGCAGAGCTGACCAGGCAGCAGGGAACCTGCTAAAATTCAGGGTTCTATGCCTCTTACAGGGGGACCCTGCCTGCCCGGCGGCTGCGGTTCCCTTCATGTTGTTCATGGCGGTGGCTTTGTCTTTGTGGTTGGCAATGGGAAGGATCCAATTCTTGTTTCAAATAATCTTTGTGTCACTTGCCATTCCGACTGCCATGTCCACTCCTGTCCTTAACAAGCCTGGAGCGTTTGTTAGAAACAGTGAGTCCACATCTAACCCAATGAAGTGGCTGGGCTTAACTGTAAAGAGACAAAAGCAAGACAACCCCTCCAACCCCCCAAAACAAACAAAAACAAAGGACAGGCTCAGAGCTCATGTCTCTCTGACGCCAAAGCTCTCTTTGGTCCTCTTTGCAAGCTGAAAGCAAAACCCACCAATTATATATAAAGCTGAGACCCTGGGTCTTAAAGGGACAGGTCTGTATGGCTGCACTAGACACGGGTCTGAGAAGTAGCTGGAGTTCTAAAGTTTGACTTCACACGCTCGTGAAGGGAGCATGCTTACCTCCCACCACAGGGTGAAAGCCCCGCTCTCATATTTGGTGACTAGAGATGCTTGGGAGAAGTGGGGGGCAAAGTTTGGGGGGCATGGCAAGCCACAGACCTGTGTTCTGAAATAAAATACCAGCACTGTGGGGAGTGAGAGGCACAGTCCTGGAAAGTTCTAGATAGTTCCCGAAGGCCTTCTTGCCCTGGCCCGGTGGGTAGTAAGGACCAGGCATTTGGGGCTGTGTTTGGGTGGGGTGCCTGCCTAGGTAGTCAGTCTGTTTGGTTGAGCGGGGCACACCCAGCACAGGCTGGCAGATTTGTAACTCTTCTATCTTGTTGCTATTTCCCACCCTTCTTTGAGGAGGAGGAAAGGTGAGAGCCATTCCGTGCTCCGCTCTCATTTCCTGTGTGTTGTGGGCATTCAGCTTTGCCTTTGGGATCAGAAAACGGGCAGCTGTTGGAGGAGGCGTTGGATCCTGGACTTAAGACATTCCAGTCTGATTTACCCGCGTAGACTGGCGAACGCACCGCCAACTTTGCAGCTTTTTGTTCTTGTTTCGAGGGGAAGTGAGGCACGGCAGGCGGCATGGTCATGGGACCGACGCCTCAGCCTGGTGACCGCTGCTCTGCCCGGGAGCCAAGCCCGTCAGAGTTGTGGCACCAGCAATTCTTCTAGCTTCTCGCAGAGCTACCTCTTCATGGTTTGCATGAAGACCTGTGCAAGGAGCAGGGCTGTGGGCTGCTATCCGTGACCCTGGGGTGCAGAGGCCCATGTTTAAATAATGAACCACGTGCCCCTTTGCCCAAAGCGGGCAGCAGATTGATGGCAGCTTCTTGCTTTTGTGTACGCCGATCCCACAGCCGGCAGAGCCAGCTGGACGGAGCAGCCAGCAGAACTGGAACTGGCTGGGGCTGTGACCCCTCTGCTCTGCGTCCCTCTGGGGATTGGTAAGCAGTGCTATGCCTGAGGGACAGTCAGTGTAGCCAGCTCACTGCAGCTATTGGTGCTGCGGAGAATAACACGGTGCATTGTTATCCGCGGCTCTGCCGTGGCCCGGCACTCCTTACCTAGGCTGGTGACGAGTCCTTTCCCGTTCCGGACTAACTTTTTTAGAGCTAGAGGCCACGAGCACAGCCCCTCAGAATTTAGGGGCTGTTTCTAGGAGCTGCTCCCACCCAAGGGAAAAGCTCCGGGTTGAGTGTGGTCTGGCTGGACAGGGGTAAGTGGAAGAGGACGCAGACTCTCGTTTCCTGTCTCGGAGCTGACCCTCCTCTGGCCTGAGGATTGTGCACCCTGACCTTGGGCCTTGACAGACCACTTTTAATCATGGCTGTTGGTCAAACAGGTCAGCTCCGAGTTGCTGTCACTGGCCAGCTACAAATCTCTAAGAATGGTCTGCTGGAGTCTGGCTTGAACAAAATTGCCATCAAGGTGGGCATTTTAAATCAGCGAGTTAGGGACTCAGAGGCCCGGAGCGGAGATTATTATTGTTTTTATTGTATTTTAAACCCTGCACAGGCTGGCAGCACCCACAGTGGCCTCTCCCCGGCGGGTGCAGTCTCCGGATGGCCACACTTGCTATATATCTTTGTTCAGGAACCTGGTTTTTATTAAATTTAATTGCTTCCTTTTCTGGCCTTAAATCAAGGGTGGCCTCAAAACAGGGACAGCATCAATTTAATTTAATTACTCTGCACTGCAGCCTTCAGAGCCAAGATGTGGCTACTGGGGTCTCACACAGGGCCCCAAATTCAGGATAAGCCCAGAGGTCTCGGGGAGACCGGGAGAGGCATGCGTCCTCGGGGATGGGAGAGGGACCCCGCCCCGATCTCTCTGGTCTCCCTCCCCTCTGCTCTTCTCTGCCGAGGACCGGACCCCGCACCACACTCTGCCCGCTCTTATTGACGTGTTTATTTTTCATTTGCCGTTAGAACTGTGTCGGCGCTCTGACTCAGAGGCAATTCATTAAGGGCCATTTATCTTTCGCACTGATATTTTACCTGCAGAGCCCAGCGCAGGGCTGTAGAGAAGGAGACCGTGTAGGCGCTCTACGGTAACGTGTGGGCACATGCGTGCAGCTCCTGCAACCCAGGTGTGAGGGTGAGACATGCATGTGAATGCTTCACCAACTCCACGGTGTGTCCGGTCCTCTTCTGGGGTCTGGAGTGTGCGCCCGATGGGCCGACGGGCTCCATCTCCCTCAGCAACACCAAGCTCGACATCCATCCGTGCCGACAAAAACTAGCCCGCCTGCAGATGGTCCCGGCTACTCAGGCAGCTGAGCAGGACACCGACACACTGTTCTCCCAGCCTCTCTCCCTATCCCCCCATTGAGGGTCCTAAAGCCTGGGGCCAGGGCAACCTCAGAGTCATCTACTGGCAAGGCTTATTACACATCTTCGATGGCTAGCATGTAGTTAGAGTGGTCCAGCCTGTCTGGTTGCCTGGAACTCCGAGGAACAACGCTGGGCGTTATTAAGATGATTTGTTAAATAATAGAAAATGTTTTTCGTTTCCCAATTCCCAGCTCTTGCTAAAGCCATCCTTTGGCTGCCTTCTGCTCATTCCTTAATATTTAGACTTATGGGCCAATTTGAGGGTATTTTCTCTTTCCACCGTGATTAATGCTTCCATGAAACAATGTCATCACAAGTCACCCACCTGCCCTGTCAGCTCGGCATCAATCTCGCTGGGCTGGACGGTAATTTATGACTGGTGCTGGCAATTTGCAAACCTAATGGGGAGGAGGGTATGAGGAGCGGCTTGGAGCGCTGTCTGCAGCCTCGTCAGCCTCCCCCCATTAGCAGAACAAATGGCACAGAGATCAGACATCATCTCCAAGGCTCGATAAATATTTTATCAGCCATAATGGGAATTGTCAAATTGATCTAATTGTACAATACGTTATCAGTGAGGTATCAAAGGCGGCCTGGCCTCAGCCTAGACCTTCTCAGTCGCCTGGCTGTGGAGTTGGGAGCCGGGAGCTGCCGCGTCCGTCCTTCCTGACGAGATATAACTAACACCCTGGCCACAGAGGCCTGGTTGAGGAGATGATAAATTTTGTGGAAATGAATGGCCTCAACCCCTTGTGTTTCGCCAAGCTCGGCTTTTGAGAGAAGAGAGTAGAAGAAACGAGCAGGACAGAGAATGTAAGACAAGCTCAGAACTTTCCAGAAACATCAGCTCAATCCCACCCTCTTAGCTTGGGGATAGCAGTAGTCCTTCTACAGTTGCTCACATGGATGCCAAGAGACCGTCCTGGCCTGACTCAAATTGCCCTGTGCAGAAGCAATGCTATATTTTATCCCCCTGACCCTTGGGAGCCAGCGGCCCTCAGGCCCACCGAGAAAGAAAACACACACTAGTCATGGCATTTTCTTGAAAACTGGGGGGTCATACTGTATGTCACTACCCAGGGGCACCCAGCATCGGGGGCACAGAGTGGTCCGAGACAAGCACAGACTCCAGTCCTCCGCCTGTGAGAGCTGCCACGGGTGGCTTGCAAAGCTGAGCTGCCGAGAAAAGGAAAGCCACCTTGGCGCCCACCCCTCCTTCTGTCTGGGGGTATTCACGGTTCTGGGCCTCCAGGAAGGGGGGAGGGGCTCGGGCCGGGTGGCGGTCAAGCATCTTTCACAGCCAGGCAAGACCTTTTGATTTCTAGAACAAACAGCGACGTATTAGGCCTGGAGCAGATTTGCAAAACCGAGTGGAAACATCTGGTCGTGCTAACAGTGAGCGTCCTGCTGGACATGGGGAGCCGTGTCCCCGGAGTTGGGGTGAGCACTGGCCTTCCTCGGTCTGCTAGAGACCTGACCTGAGGCCTCCTGTTCTAGCTCATGCTGTCCAGTGGGAAGCCTTTTCTCTCTAGCAAAGCTACCTCTGGGTTTCGGGGTGACGCTAGCGGAGAGAACACAGGTAAATTGGGAGACTCGTCTCATCTAAGGCAGGTAGCCAAGGCTAGTGCCCAAAGTGTGCAGCATACAAGGTCTCAAGGACTGGGGCATCAGAATGAACGAGTGGCCTCGATCTATCTGTGTCTCCTGGAAGGAGGTCTGGTGTGAACACACATGGCCCAGCAACATCTGGATGACCATGTCGCCTGCTCCCGAGGGATTGGGTATTTACCTGAATATATACCTTACCAACCAGGAAGCCCGGGAAATTCATATAATTACCTGCCACCCATGCAGCTGGGAGCAAGCACCGTCGGAAGGGGCAAAGGGTTCTGAGCTGGGGAAATTACTTTAACAGCTTGGCTGGGCTCTGTGAATTGTATTATGTGCTGAAGAGAGAGGGTTAGCCCAGGGCACAGGGTGGCTGGCGTAGCCGCCTGCCATCTCACGCTCCCCAAGCAGGGTACCCTGAGGCAGGATGAAAGTCTCTCGGCAGCAGCTTTTCTGTTAGAGAATCCTAAATGTTTTCTTGGCTATAGGCTGTTTCTCATTAGATCTCACAGGGGGCTGGTGAGCTCCTGCATGCGCTCAGAAGCTCGAAGTCTGTCTTTCTGGTGGCCTGTCATCTTAAATAAAAATAAGAAGGGAGAGTGAGCTGGTAGTGGACCCGCAGCCGCAGGCAGTGGCACCGTGGTTTATGCTTCCGTCAGGAAGACTCAGAGTCGCTATGAAGGGGTCTGAGTATTTAGGTTCTGCTTCGTCAGCTGGTTGACCAAGAAGGCCTCCCTGATTGGTGTCCTGGCCACATGGGCAAGTGTGGGCAGCACAGACAAGGCTGTGGGAGATAGAGGAGCCTGTTCACCCGTCTGTCAGGGAGTCAGGGCTCAGGGCACTGGGCCCCAGAGTAGAAGGGGCCCCAAGGGATACCTTGGATGTTGGACTGCAGACACCACTTACCTTACATGGCTCGCTCTCTCTGCCTCATTTTCTTCTTACAAAAGAAAAGAATAGCGGGGCTTGAAACTGTGTTTCTTTCCCCTCGCGCCTTGGATCGTCAAATCCGTGGAAAAGGCTGTATCCGTGTCTGCGCCCAATTTGTTGCAGAGCATCTGGGCTGCCGGTGTAGAGAGATCTGAGACCTGGCCAGAGGAGGGAGCAAGGGGAGACTGCTCGATCTGCCTATCCTTGGCGCTTCTTCCCAGTGTCATGAGTACCAAATAATCCGCAAGGATGTTTAGGTGGGGCCCTGGGCTGTATGTGAACATGCACACTCACCCACCTCGGACTGCCCACCCCACCCACTGAACCCCCTTTTATTTTTTCCTTCTCTTTTCTCCCTGGGCCTTTCCCGTGGTGCTGTTGGCTTTTGTGGATACAGCCCAGGGTGAAGAGATGGTTTCTGCCTTCTAGGCTCTGGTGCAGTGAGAGGGAGGCCCAGAAGCACCATTACTGTGTCCCACCATCCTGGGACAGCACATGCCTGTCCATCACTGCCCATAGCCTGCCCAGGACCCAGCCTCACAAGGACCCAGCCGCTCTGGAAGGTGGGTGGCCTGAGTTCTCAAGAGAAACGTATTAGCCATACATGGGTAGCCTTAGATAAGCCTGGACTTGGACACGCAGCTCCCTGCCAGGACAGTCTGGAGAAACGCTTCTCTGTGCTCCCTAATTTCCTTATCACCGGAGTAGGGCCAGCCACCCTGCCTCACAGATGCAAAACGTTTGTGCAAGATAGAAAGATCTACCCTGCTTGCTCAGGTCCCAGGTGATCCCTTGGCCAGAGCAGACCCTGACTCCAGACGGGATGATGGCGGCTGAGCCAGATGGTTGAGGGAATGAGGAAGGGAGAGGCCACTCAGAGCGTGTATAGGGGGATATCCAGGTAAACCCCCCTGGCTCTCCCTATACCTGCCTGTCACAGAGACTCAGCACTCTGGCTGGAGCCTGATTGATTCTCCCTATACTCAGACAAGAAAACTTAGGCATGGATGGGCTGGAGCCAGCCCTACAAAGAGTATTTGCTGTTCCTCAAATCTCATGGCCTCAAGGACTACCCAGAAACAGAAATCTGGACCCTCCCTGGTCCCCTCAACCCCAGGGGTACATTCTGTTGCCCACACAGTGAAGGCAGGATCTGCACAGGTTCCCCCCCGATGCCCTACCAAGGTCTCACCCAGAAAGACGAAAGCCTTGTATGGAGTGGGGAGATAGATGGCTCAGTTGGTAAAGGCCTGCGTTTGATCCCTGGGTCCTATGCAAAGCAGTCAGGAATGGTGGTGTGCTCTGCAATCCCAGGACTGGGCAGTGGAGGCAGGAGGATCCCAGACTCAGGGGCTCCTGGCCAGCCAGCCTAGCCCCATTGGCACATTCGGGCCAGTGAGAGACCTTGTCTTAAAAAAGAAGGAAAGAAAGAAAAGGATGGAGCCTGAGGAATGACACCCGGAGCTGTCTCCTAGCTTCTGAACATATGTACACACACGCGCGTGTGCGTGCACACACACACACACACCTGCACACGCGTGCGCGCACACACACACAGACACATACACACAGACACACACGCGCGCGTGCACACACAGATACGCGTGCACACACACCCGCACACGCACGCGCATATGCACGCACACACACACATGTGCACACGCATACACGGAAGAGCAGAAGTCACAGGAGGGAGGATCACTAGAAAGGCTCCTTCTTTTGCCTTGGCAGAATCAGCCTAGAATGCCCCATCGAAGGTCCCCAGACACCTGGCAGGCAACTCCTTGGTGCCATGGCCAGCTGCTCGGGGGTTACCAAGGATGTGGAAACACCTGCTCTCCCTACCCCCTGGAAACTGGAGCACCGAGATGTCCTCACGGGAAGAGTCTCCTGGAGAGTCAGTGTGCCTGCTCTGATAGTCTGATAGGTGGTGATGTGTCACCACCTGCATGGCAGAGACGCTAACCCCGGAGCTGCCGGCCCTCCCAGACTCGGTGACAGGGGTGGCTTTGCTTCTCTTTTTGAGACAGTCTCAATATATAGCTCATGTTACCCTTGAACTTCGCCCTCTCCTTTGCCTCCTGAGTTCTGACATAACAGACAAATGCCGTCTGTCCTATCCAGGGGCTGGAAGCGTGGCTTGCGACCATATTCCCACCAGCTGGGGGCCTCCAATGGTCCAGAGGTAGAGTGCCCATATTGTGTGTTGTGGCTGCATCTCCCAGGCCCCCATGGCCCTGGCAGGTGGGACAGGAACTCTGCGCAATAGAATCTATAGAGAAATTTCCCAGCTGTCCTCTAGGGGAATGGGACCTCTGGCTTCCCTGGGACAGGTGTCCTTATCCAGGCAGGGTCAGCAGAGTCTGTGGCACCCTTCCCTACTCCCTACCTTCTGTGTCCACCATGCAGGCACCATCAGCAGATGGCGTGGTGTGCCCCAGGGTCTCCAGGCCGGCATCAGAGCTGGCCAAATGAAAACTGGTCCTGGTTGAGTGAAGCCCCAGCTACAGAAGTACTGAGGTCATTGCTGCCCGTGAAGGTTCTCGATAATCTCATTTACAAAGTGCAATTTATCTAGTTGGGTTCCATTTAATTATCTAATTTGTCTGAGTGAGTCCTGGCTCCCTATCGCCCCAGCATGTGAACAACTCTGTCACCCAGGGGTCAGCTACCATCCTCAAGGTCTCCAGACAGCCCCCTGAGCCACACAAATCACCAAGGTGTGAGCAGTTCCTTGATAGGAACGTGCTTGAGGCTGCTGAGCCGTGCCAAGGATGGACAGCACACAGCTCTCTACATCTCCGCGAGCAGAGTGTGTTTATGTCCCCTGCGGGCTCCCCCGGGGCGCATCAGGTTTCTAAACTGCAAATGCTTCCTTCCCCGTGCACCTTGGGGTGCCCTGTCTGTGCACGCCAACCCAGCTTATAGTCTCTATACTCCTCTCACCTACAGATGGTTATTAACTACATGTAGAATTCAGGGCCTCTCACCAAATATTCCCACTCTGTGAAAGATGGCCATCTGGGGATGGTTGTGTAAATCACTACCAAGTAGAAGTGATTCACAAAATCAGCGTGTGTTAGAAGTATCATGCCGTGCTGTAGCCCGTGCACATACACACACGTATGTGAGAGCATGTATGTGTTCACTTTAAGCAGCTATGTGAAGACGCTTTAGATGTGCTCATCAGTTTGGGTCCTAGTTCTGTTCCTGCTCTGCACTTCTCCAGCACACCACTGCCAGATGTGACCGTGTGTGCACAGGAGACCTGGGGCCAGCATCCATTGGCCCAGGTGCACTGGTGAAGTTTCCTTGTGCTAGGGTCCTGTAACAAAGCTGAGTCCGAACCCAGGAAACCAGGGCTTGTAGGTTATGTGCCTCTGGCCTTGCTCTGCTTTCTAATTGTTTTTGCTCTCTTCTGTGTGAGAAATGGAACCTTGGTGCTCAGAATAGGCTGCCATTGCTTTGCACTGTCCTATGAAGAAGGAGACCCCCCTCCCAAATCTGGCTTTGGGTTCTTAGCGGGACATCATAGTTCCAGTTTGCATATGGAATTGTTCTCAAGTGCAATTCAGGGTACTTGGAAACTGGCAGCCCAGTCCCATGGTCCTCCTCTGTGAATCCTGAAGCAAGCCATTGCCCCTCAAGTTTCTTGGTTTGCAACCACAGGCCTGAGGCTTAGGCAAAGGGTAGATGCCAGCAGGAGGTTCTCTTGTCACAAAAGCAAGTCAGCGGTTCCCTAGGGTGGTGGGAAGCCGGGAAACAGATACTGCCCAACCTGGTCCAACCGAAACAGTGGGTCATTCTGTGCCGCCAGCATCCTTGCAGACCCGGGTCCTTAGGTGCTAGGTGGACTGCCATGTGTCCTGGCTGGGCTGATCTCATCACCCCCACTTGTCCTTTCCTGTAGAAGTTCTGTTTGTGCCAGAGCAGCTGATGCCAAGCTAAGAGCAGTGAGCAGGAGGTTGACTGGAGGTGGCTGGTAGGGCTCAGAGGCCCCAGAAAGACCAGCCCCATGTGTCCAGGTCCATTTCAGATATGCTGCAGTCACCTGCGTGGACCAGGCTTAGTGCCTGCCAAATGGATGGATGGGGGATGGGACAGGATTCTGTGTGATGGGGCAGAGTAGGGCCAGGAACCTCTGGGGTGTGGCCTTCGGCACCCACACAGCTATCCTGGACTGGGGGTGTGGACTTAGAGGCTCTCAGTTCTGTGGAACCTGCCTTTGGAGTTGTGGAGACCTTGGCTTTGGTATGAGGGATGTTGAGGGTCAAGTCTTGTCCGCAGATGGGAAGGCGTGTGGGGAGGTACTGATGAGCAGGCTCAGTGCAGGGCGGACTCCCCACCCCAGCCCCCACCTCCCTCCCCATCCCGGCCTCTACGTAGCTAAGGCAGCTGACACCAGAGGAGTCTACAGCCCCAAGTACCCCACTGCCAGAGGCTTGGCGATCATCTGACCACAACGTAGTTGGCACGGCCAGACACATATCCAGTTCTTCCCAAAGAACAAAGGGAAGTGCTCAAAGGCGAGGCAAAATACGGCAAGTGTGCCATCACTGAGGTGGAGAGGTGCAGCAGGACAGGTCTGGGGTAGCCACGGCCTTCTGTGTGTCAGGAGCGGAGGCAGCCTTGGTCACACAGGGCAGCCCAGGCTCTGAATGCACCAACGGAGGCTTCTCACAGCTCTCCAAGCTCCACAGTCAGCCGGGGCTCTGCAGCCTCTCCCGACTCTGAGTCTGCTATAGAGCTTTATTGTGTTCCAGTTTAGCAGACAGTGAAGCAGGGTCTCGAGCATCTTTAAGAACAATGCGACGGTATCTGGAAGAGTTTCCTTCCACGGTTTTAATTCAGAGATCTCCCTCTTGCTTGTCTTTTCAGAAACAGTCCAAGAGCATAAAGTTAGTCAGCTCCCTGAGAGCTGCCATGGTGAGCACAGATCAGGCAGGAGAGCTCAGCCACCTTATCCAGGAGCAGCCACATATGCCATGAGAGGCCCAATGGACACGTGTCTCTTTCCCACCTGGGCAGATGAGTTCTCTGGGTGTGATGACTTTGAATGAACTTGAGGGCTTCCGTGAGAAGAGAAAGGGTTGGAACACGTGGACAGCTGGTTGCCTGTGTCCATCAACCCCACAGAGCTTCTCGCACCTGTCTCACCGGGCTTCTCTACGTCTGTTCCTGGCACAAACAACACACACCTACCGTTTTTGTTCGTTTTGCGTATGTGTGCAGGTGAGTGTGTGTACATATGTGCACAGGCAGATGGAGGTCAGAGGTCAGTGTTAGGTGTTCTTCAATTACTCTCTACCTTTCTGAAAAAAAAAAAAAAAACCAAAACCAAAAACAAATGAATTCTCTCTGTAAGGCACTTAAACATTTTAAATTTACTTGTATGTGCATGGGTGTCTTTGACTGCATGTATGTCTGTGTACCGCGTGCTTGTCTGGTGCTGTAATTACAGGCGCTGGTGGGTTGTTGTGTGGGTGCTGGGGGCTAGCCTGGCTGTCTGTGGAACTCAGGGGATCTGCCTGTCTGCCTTCCTGACGCTGGGGTTACAGGACGTGCTCGGTGGCTGATACCTGGTATCCAAGCTCAGATCCGCATGCTCCTGTGACAAACACTTTCCCGACCCAGCCATCTACTCAGCCCTAGTGAGCCGTGTGTAAGGGTCTTGTGTTTCATTCTCATCTGTAGACGTGAAAATGGAGACCTCCCTCCTTGCTCATTGTGGTCAAGCCTGAAAGTGACCTGTACCCTGCCTTGATTTTAGTCCTTATAACAAGGTGAGGTGACCCTTAAAAAGATGGGAATAAAAAGGGGGTGCTCTACCCCATTCCTCTGAACAGGGAACACAGAGATTAG
This sequence comes from Cricetomys ansorgei, assembly GCA_026225945.1. Classification (NCBI taxonomy): domain Eukaryota; kingdom Metazoa; phylum Chordata; class Mammalia; order Rodentia; family Nesomyidae; genus Cricetomys; species Cricetomys ansorgei. The sequence continues at coordinate 1,605,752 of JAMJFZ010000484.1, forward strand.
ATGCAGACACTGGTTGGAGCTGGACCACCAGAGGACTTATTATACATGAATGCCTGGCGATTCATTGGTGTGCGTGAGGGGGACTTACCTGCCTCAAGCCGGGTGGGCTGTCATAATGATTTCTGTCAACTTGACACAAACCTAGAGTCACCTAAGAAGAGGGAACCTCAATTGAAGAATCGCCTTTATTGGACTGGACCGCGGCCATGTTGGTGCGGGAGGGCCCAGCCCACTGTGGGCAGCGCCATCCCTAGGCAGGTGGTTTGGGGATGTATAAGAAAGGTTGCTGAACAAGGCGGAGGAAGGAAGCCAGTGAGCGGTGTTACTGTTCCGGCACGGTCTCTGCTTTAGTTCCTGCCTCGAGTCCCCTCAGTGATGGACTGCAACCTCCGCTTTTGGTGAGCGCTTATCACCGCAGTGGGGAAGCAAACTAGGTCACGGCACATACGGTGAAATCTTGGTGCCTTGGGGAGGGAAGACTCTTGGCTCCGGGGTCCCACAGGCCACCTCAGCCGCAACGTCAGCTGCTCACGGAAGCTGTGAGAGCTTCACTCCCACATGCCTCTCTGAGGAAGCCAGGGTCCCTAGGAGCTTGTTCAGACTTCCCTGATCCGTCTTCAGCCTGGATTTCTGTTGGAAGTCATTTCAGAAGGCCAAGACATTGTTAATACATGTCTCTAGCCTGTGAGGTCATGGTTCTGATCAGGTGTCTATCTCATACGGAAAGGTGGTCAGGACTTTAGTCAGAGTTCTGTTGGCATTTATGGATCACCCAAGTTCTCCAGCCTACGAATTCCTCCTTTTAAGGATGGTGGGAAGCCAGGGGGTTGTGTAGGGGCCAGGGGAGATTGTAGAGGTAGGGCTGGGCGGGCTGGCAGGGTGAGGTAAGATGGAGACACCGCCAAACTTGACTATGTCCAGGCACACAGAGGAAACCTCTCTGGGGATAGGGATCTTGGGGAGAGAGAAAGCCCCAATCCTCCATTCTTTCTTCAGGAAATAGTGCAAGATAGCTAAGTCTACTTGCCAGAAGGGATTGCTCCCTAAGAATCCAGTGATTCCCCTGAGAAGATGGGGATGGAGCCAGAACCTGGGCAGAGAGAGCAGAATGCAGGGGGCAGGTGGATCCAGTTGTCTCTAGAACTGATCAAGCAGCTGCTGACTCCCCAGCTTGACCCAGGGAGGCTGAGGGAGCTTACCAGCTAACCCCACACTGCCCTCTGGGGTTCACCTCGGTTGGCCAGGCTAGTGTGCTTGAGCCTCAGGTGGACGCTAAGCCTCCGGTAGACAATATCGTTTTATGCCGAGATCTTGCTGGGCATCATTTCACTAGAGAAAGCCCACAAGTTCATGAACTTAGCTTCCGTTTACTTCCTGGACTAAAACAGAGAAGCTCTGCCCACTCAGGATGCAGTTGGCTTGGGGAAGCACAGCTCAGAGAGGGGTGGGGGCTTTTCTGAGATGGAGTCACGCTCACTGTCACTTGGAAACAGCTCTCTGTCCTCCCATGCCTTAGTCAGGGTTCCCATTCCTGGGACGAAACACCACGACCAAAAACAAGTTGGAGAGGAAAGAGTTTATTGGCTTACATGCTCATAGTACTATTTCTCATCAGAGGAAGTCAGGACAGGAACTCGAACAGGACAGGAACCTGGAGGCAGGAGCTGGTGCAGAGGCCACGGAGGAGTGCTGCTTACTGGCTTGTTCCTTATGTCTTCTCAGCCTGCTTTCTTACAGAATCCAGGGCCACCTACCCAGGGGTGGCACCACCCACAGTGGGCTGAGCTTCCCACATCATCATAATTAAGAAAATGCCCTTCAGGCCTGCTTATAGCCCAATCTTATTAAGGCATTTTCTAATTGAGGCTCCCTCCTCTCCAATGAGTCTAGCTTGTGTCAACTTGACATAAAACTAACCAGCACACCCTGGGACTTGGGGCAGGTACACAATCTCACAATCTTCTGGCAATAGCATTCAGACCTCTAGGAGGCCAGGGGCCCAGGTGTTTTCTGGACTGTGCCACGTGTGAGACCAAGAGGCCAAGGTCTCAGCTGGGTTACATCCAGTCTTGATGCAGTGCATGGATTTTACCCCATGGCTCTGTCAGGGAGCGAGGAGACAGTAGCCTCAGATAGCCAGGATGGGTAGGTGCCTGTAGAACCTGTGAGAAGTCAGCACCTGCAGGAAGCTCTAGTCTGGGTCATGCGTTCACCAGGGAGAGGCTTGAGAGCAACCAACATTCCAAAACTTGCTTCTTTCCTGTTGGACCAAGGCCGTGGAACTGGACATGGCTCCTGGCTGTCCAAAGAGTAAGGCTGGAGAGATGGATGAGAGGTTAAGAGCACTGGTTGCTCTTCCAGAGGACGCAGGTTCAGTTCCCAGCACCTACACAGTGGCTCACAACCACCTGTAACTCCGTCTCCAGGGATCGATGCTCGCTTCTAGCTTCTGCGGGCACCGCACACCTGGGGTGCATGGCAGACAAATACTCGTGTACAAAATGTTAAAACGAAAAATATAAAAGTAAAATTAAAAGAAGAAAACTTTCTTTAAAAAACTTTTCTAGTGTTCTGGGGAGGTAGTTGAGTTGGAGGACAACTTGTCTAGGTCTCAGGAGGCCCTGGATCCAGTGCCCACCAGCATAATCTAGGTCTGGTGATGCATGCCTGTTATCCCAGCACTTGGGAGGTGAAGGCAGGAGAATAGGGAGCTCAGGGCCATCCTTGGCTACATAGCAAGTTCAGGACCAGCCTGGGCTACATGAGACTCTCCCAGTTTGTCAGTCATTCAATCTGAAACTCTTTAGTTCAAAATCACACCTCTGCTAGAGTACTGGGATTTTCCCTCCTTTTCCTCTCTCACTAAAGAGTTTTCAAGGGGGGGAGGGCACCAGATCCACAGAAGTCATCCTTCTGGTGAGCTAAACAGTAGGCCAGACCTAGCTCCTCGCTGGAACTCACCCCTCCCTTACTACTTCCGCCTTGCGGCCGCTGCAGACTTCCTTCATCTCTCCGTGTTCCGGGACCTCTGCTGGAGAGGCGTGGAGATGGTGGGTTGGTTGGGGCCAGAAGGGATCTGGGAGGGTTGAGGACCATGGGCTGGGAAGGGACAAGGGTGGGCCTAGAGTCATGGGCTAGGTGCGTGCACAGGTGTGTTTTTATCTGCAGAAACGTGCAAGTGCATGCAAACCCGTGTGCTGAGTCTGCGCCACATGATTTGAGTCAGATTCTGTCCAGCTACAAATCCGGGAACTGTGGCCCACATACAGCTGAATCGTATGTGCTTGCAACTTCACACAGCAGTGAGCAACTGGCTGCCCAGGGGGCGAAGCCATATGCTCAGACCCCTGATGGCTCAGTTGCTTCAGAGCTGACCACAAGGCCGGACCACGGGAGGCTCGTGTAGAAGCAGAAAATGGAGTGAGCCAGGTTGCCCGGCATCGTTTTGGAGGCCGATCCCCAACACGGGCAGCGGTCTCCCTTGCTACGGTTTGGTCCCCAGAGAGCCCCCGATTCACCCTTCCGGAAAAGGCAGTCCTGTTTGGATCAAAAAATAATTAGCTGGGCTTTAAGAGAGGGTTTCAAGTACACGTTTAATTTAGGCTGATTAACAGTCAGATGCTCAGTAAACACCAGCTGAACGTAACCCTTGTAGCATTGAGAAGCCCGGAGCGCAAACGATAGAGAGAACGCAATAAATATACCGTTTTCGCAACTGGCAATTATATTAATAACGCGCGCGCAGCACTTGTCTTAAAAATTCAAATTAATATGTGCGTCATCTGCGTCACCATCTGCAATCGGCAACTTCTGATTTAGCATGTTGCCGGGGAGTCTTCCCTTGCTTGCTTGCTCCGCGTTAGAGAGCTCAGCTTCCCAAGCAATTAGGCTGATGAGGGAAACACAAAATGAAACCAGCCTAGGGATTCCTCTCCCGTTCCCACTGGCCTGGCCATCCTGCGCCCCTTTTGTCTGTGAGTTTCTGATTTTAGAGTTGCAGGTCCCACTGGGCCCTACCACTGTTTGCCTGTGCGTGCCGCTGGGCTGTCACCGGGCCGGGTCGGTGATGAATCATTAGGATCTGCCTGACAATCCACCACTGAGTCCCTAAATGGACTGTCGGGCTGTCACTGTGGGCTTGAGCACTCTCCCACGGAGTGGGGGCTGATGTACACTTTGGGCAGGGGGAGCTCATACCAACCCATCAGTCTGGTGGGTGGGTGGCTTTAGGGACAGAGCTGTGCACTTCCTGGTGGACTTTGACATGTTTCAGAGGAATAGCTTTAAACTCCAGAGAGGAAGATGCTAGAGCATGGGTGTGCTGACTCCAGTCTGCCCTCTGCGTCCCAGTCTTCTGGCCCTGGGCTTAGGCACCCTTAGGCAGCTTGGAAGGACTCTTCCTCTTCCCATTCCTGTGTGCCCCTGGATTCAGCTGGATCCCCAATGCTCTTGAGCCCCTCAGAAAGAGCCTTATCCAGCTTCCGGCAGATTAGGAGCCTTGATTCCCTGGAAGAGGAAGAGGAGCAGAGCACAGGTTAGGACGCCTGCAGATGCAGCTGACCCAGGACCGCCAGTGCGGGTGGGACCCCAGGGAGCAGTCCAGAGACAGCACTGTGGAAGTTGCTGGGAAAACCTCCCTCCTTCACAGAGGAGAAACAAGTCTGACGAAAGAAAAGGAAACTCAGCTCCACTTAGAAACAAAGCACCCAAACTGGGTCTTTGGTGCCTGCGGGTGGATGGAGGTTTTTCTTCCATCAGCTTCCCAGTCTCTCAGCCCCAGTGGTCTTGTTTCAGACTCTATAGGTGGGTGGGCTCCTGGCTGGTCCTGACTTCTCAGGGGCTCTGGCTCTTCCCCTACAGTTCCCTGAGTCTGTGAGCTGTTGCATCCCCTCGGAGCTCCTAAAGAAGGTTCCTGAAAGAGTTGTCTTTCCTGGGAGAGCCCAGAGCTGGCTGTTCCCGGCAGACACATCTTGTCCGCCAAGGCAGGTGTTGAGATCCAGGGCCCGTGCTCCTTTCTTGGAGGATTTTGAAAGAAAAGAAAATAGGGGGAAAGAAAATCTAGGCTGTAGGTTTTGGCAGTGGCTGCCGTGCGGCTGCCTCCGATTAGCACGGTCCCTGGGCCGGGGATGCCTGCACTAGGCTGTTCTGGTGTTCGAAGCAGGCAGACGTTGGAGAAGAAAGGGACCACTCCATTGTTGCAACAGACCTGCTCCCGCTCAGCCCCTTCCAGGGTTTCCCTTGCTTCTTTCTCCTGATGTGAGAGCGCTGTTTAGGCTGAAGGGGAGGTGAGGGAGGGACACCCCTTCAGCATGTCCGCCGCCATCCAGCCCAGTCTTCCCTGTGCAGTTACTGAAGAAGGAGGAGACCTCTTAGATCACACACGTCCTCTACTTTGCAAAATGAGGTTGTGTCTGAGGGAGCAAATGTTTTCTTTTATTTAACTAAAAGCGAGGTGGTCGAAAAGGCTTCGGGGTTTGGTAAAAGAACAGCCCGAGCCCTCCTCCTCAAGGGGCTGATCTTGCTTTTTCTTCCCCTGACCCCCACGGGCAGAAGCCATTCTCCCATTACCCTGTCTTCCTCTTCAGAGCTGTTGGGTGTAATGGACTCCTTTAAATTAATAATGCGTAGAAGGAGATTTACAACACATTGCTCAAATATTGTCTTTGCCTTTTATTCATGCATTTGTCACTGTGGCCTCTAATCGAGGTGCACAGAGAAGGGATAAATAATGAAGAGAGAAAGGAGGTCTGTCACAGTCCAGGACCATTTGCAAATTCATCACCGATATTCTTGGGGAAGGAAGGACAGAGGCGATGACGAATACCCCTCCGCGCTAATATATCTCCTTGATTTCTTCCCCCATTTATTTAGATAACCTACTTTGAGCCGTGATAGAATGCGGGAGGGTGCGGCTGCCCGAGCAACAGATGGGCCGACGCGGCCCCCGGGAGGCGGGTCCTCGCCCTGTGTGTTTGGCTGCGGCCCTTTGAATTTTGTTTGTTACCAGTTTGATTTTAGGTGACTTTGGGGGAGGTGATTCTGCCCAAGTGCCTCCTGCTTCTGTTTTCAAGGTTAGATTTGTGTCGGTGGCTGTCATTCGAAAGATGCCTGGGCCCAGACCCAAATCTGCACCCCCAAAGATGGGCAAAACGTTTTCCTAGCTTAGAAAGATTTTGTTAACTAGTGAAAGCCGGACCGTGCATCGAGTCTCTCCCTCTCTATCGCTCTCTCAACTGACAGGAACTGGGAAGGGGAAATACAGTTCTGCTTCGAGGAGTGTTGTTTTTTCCTTAGACCTGAGAGTCCCGGGTCCTCAGGCCCCAGAGAAGGCCCCAACGCGCAGCCTCTAGTTGCTACAGGACTCAAAGTCAGACTCTGGATTCTGAGCCCTACACCAGGTTTGGCTTCTGCCCTGGCAGGGAAGCAGAGAACAGTTTTATCTGGCTCTCTGCATCAACCATGTGGCTTCCAGGACTCAAGGGTAGGTTTCAGTTCTTAGGGAGCCACCAGATGCCTTCAGAACACTGGTGGTTCCTTGTAAGTGTGAGGAGCTGGAAGCCAAACTGACTTAAGGCCTGACTGCTGTACGTGCACACAGTACTGCGTGGGGTCAGTGAGTGTCTGGGCAGAGCCTGGGACTGGGATTAAATAGGACGCTCAGAGCTAAGCATCACTGCCCCGTCTCCTGCTACAGAGGCTTTAGCACCTGCCTAGTGGATCCCACCTTGGTCAGGTGAGATGAAGGGGAGGGTTACCAGACAATGGCTGAGCCGTAGTGAGCTAGACTGAGCAGACACAAGTGCAGGACACCCAGTCAAATTCGAATTCCAATAAACAGCTCTTAGTCTTTTGATGCAAGTATGTCCCAAATTCAGCCTGCGTGTTACTGTATTTATGGAGCCTTATTACAGTTTATGGTTGGTGGTTGTAGTTTTGTCTGACTTTCTTCTCCCAAGCTCCAGGCACTTTTTTTTTTTAACCCCTCAGGGGTAGGGGACATGGTTCTTCTGATATTTTTTCCTTGCAGATGGACTGATGCAGGAGCTAGCTGAAGGAGAAAGGAGAAGACCAGAGGCAACAAGGAAAGGATTATAGATGAGAGAGGCCATGCCACAGATGACAGGGAAGTCAGGGTGGTAGGTTATCCATGCCGTGGGGTTCTAGGTTCTTCTGCTTCCGGGTATAGCGAGGGCTGAACTGACTTCTGAAAGAGTCCCAGACTCAGTCCTGCTGTACCAGGTTGTGTACCAGCACACATCATGTCCAGGAGGCCATGCTGGGTGGTTCTGAGTTGGTTGTCTACTGGGATAGCCCTAGCCACATACAAGGTGAGCAGAGTCCCTGGGCTCTCCGTTATTTCAGGGCCTACCCTGATCCCAGCGGTAGCATCAGTTCCCTTCTACCGCTGCAGAGCCAGGTGTGCCCGCTCCAGCTTCAAGACTGCATTTTGTTTCCCATTCTCCCTTCCCTCTGATGTAAATGAAACTTTCGCATTATAAAAACATACACTCTTGAAAAGTACAAACTATTAAGACATAACGAATGAATTCTGACTGTAAAGAATGCAGGCATATATTCTGGAAATGAGAGCCTCGCGTCCGCTTTCTGGAGAGGAATCTGAAGCCGCTTTTGGTCTGTGTCTCACGTCTCTTACACACCCTCGAGGATGATTCCTCCTGAGAAGGCTCGCATGTTTTACAGAAGCACACAAGGCACTAGCCCCGGCTCCCTGATCGGGGACGTCAAGCTCTGTATGCTTGATGGACTCGTGTTCCCTGTAAACAAACTTCCCGGCACTGGGTGGGACACGACGTCCTACCAAGGCTGAAGTTGGCTTCAGACAGTCAAGCTCAGGCAGACTGAGCAGACACAAGTGCAGGACACCCCGCCAAATGTGAACTTCAATAAACAGCCCGTGATCTTTGGTGCACGCATGCCCCAAATTCAGCCTACACGTTACTTTTTTATGACACTTAGGTAGTTTGTTAATTCCGTTCGTGGTGTTTCGTCTGGCAGTTGTTCCCCCAAGTTCCAGGCACTTCTTCAACCCCTCTGGGAGGAGAACTCTTTGATTCCCGTCTCCTTGTAAACTGACTGAGGCTGGGCCTCGCCGCTCAGAAGAAATGATTTTGTGTTCTGAATCTAAGGGTGGTTCCAGGGCAGTGGAGGAAGAAGGGGCCGAGCTGAGGGTTTGTTGAGTATTTTTCTTGAAAAGGGTTAGAAAGTGCACGTGCAGCCCTCAGGGCAGCCTCTGGGCTCTGCCAGGGATGTGAACTGCGGTCCTGGAGGCAGACAGGGAGACAAGTCCTGGGGAGGTGAGGACACACTGTGCGTCTGTTTCAGCAGACATAGGCAGTGACCTGAGCGCAGTAGTTAAACAGCACAAATACAGTTCTGGAGGTCCGAAGCCCGTGGTCTCTGACCTTGGCGTCTCTCCTTGGCTTACGGAAGGCGCGTTCCGCTGGGTCTCACAGGCCTGTCCCTGTGTCTCTGTCCTGATCTCTTCTTACACGGGCACATGCTGTGTTGGGTACCTTCCACCCCACTGGCCTCCTCCTATGTAAGATTTCTTTAAATACCCCATTTCCAAACAGCTATGCTCTGAGGTGCTGGGCTCAGAGGGAACCTGGAGCCCGCAGATTCTCTCCCACTACAGCAGAGGACCAGAGAGAGGACAGAGAGGGCGACTAGGGAAAAGGGTGGCCACCCCAAATCAGGTGGTTAGGCAAAATGCAGGATACATGGGGACGTGAGCCGAATATGGTTAAAATGAACGAGTGTTGGTGTCCCCCACATCTTAGGAAGACGCACTGACCCAACCACTCTCTGCTGTTTACCAGAATGTCACACTGCCTGGTTCTCGCCCTTTCGTTCTCTAGCCAGCATCCAGACTGGGCGCGTAACACACTCTGTCAGGAGCACGTCTGGGGAGGGTTGGCCATCGGCAGCTGCCGGGCTGGACTGTGGCACCAAGGAATGGGTGGGCCCTGCAGGGACTGGAGCCCAGACACCAGCAGAGACCTTGGGTCATCTGGAAAAAGAACATACGGCCAGTGGATGCCAGAGCCGTCTTGAGCAGTGTGGCCGCCTCAGATCCCCTACAGGCCGGCGTCCTGGTGCCCGTGCATGGCCAGAAATGCCATAGCCCCTCCACCCTCTCTCTTACCCTCATTTACAAACTCACCAAGCATTCTTGTGGTGCCTACTGAGTGCACAGAAGCTACTTGACACTATGGATGTCACAGTAGCTTTATGGCTTTCGGAGCTGGCCCTCCCAACCCTCCTTCCCAGGGAGGACCCTGGACAGGCCCTGAATCCAGGTGTCACTAGACCACATCTCACCGGGGCAACATCCCATCCTGATAATAAGCTTTGCCCTGAGACACCAAGCCAGAATGCCTTACAAATGACCTGTGCGCATCTCCACTCTGTGCAGGCAACTGCCCTTCCCATCTGGATTTCTGGGAAGAACAGCCTGGGCTTAGCTGCGTATCAAATTCACAGCCACACAGCCGGTAGGAGCCTGAGTGGGGCCTCTGCAGACCTGAGCCTTTCCCCATCCTGTCACTGGCCACCTCTCCACCTGAAAGACTCAGGGAAATACAGTGAGAATGCAGGTCCGTGGTATCCACCCCTGCCATCTTTCCTCATCGTCCAGCAGCCCAGAAGAGGGCTGGGAGTGGGTCTGTATCTCCTCCTGGCTCTTTACTGTGTGTTCCAAGACACACAGCTTTCAAGGGAGCCGCCGACAGGTGAGGGCACACAGCAGGGAAGAAAAGAAAAGACCAACCCAGAATGTTCTGGCAGAGCAGAGCGGCGTTCGGAGGTTCTTAAGAAGCGGTGAAGGAGCGCTCAGATCTTACCAGAAAACGCACACAAAAACACACTTGCTTGGTGCATCCGGAAAAGTTTACTTGAAACTTGGCCCCTGGATCCGGCGAGGGTTCTTTGTTTTCTGGTCACAGCCACACCGAGCACAAATCGAGGTGGTTTCCCACATCTTGTCAAAGAACGGCATTTCCTCTTTCCTTTCTCCTCGAGCTGATTAGCGGGTCGGGCAATGGTGTGAGGAGATGTTGGGGGTAGGAAAATGGGGGTCATTTTGGAAAACCTCTTTGTGGATGGGTCGGGAATGGGGAGAAAATGAATAGTTATAAGCTCATTTCCATAGAAACTGTCTCATTATCATGCTGGCTGCCCGCTGGACGAGGCAGGGCTTCCTGCCAGCAAACGGGCTCCACAATTAAGTGTCCCCTGCCCGCTCGGCTGCAGGAGAAGCTGGTCACCAAAGATGGCCCCAGCCGCGAGCCCACCCCAGGCCAGGAGAGAACTGGGGTGGTTTTCCTTGAAATATCAGACATTCGTGTAGGGATTTTACCCAGCGTGTAAAAACCTGCACGCAGCACTTCTTGTTTTTAGGCAAAAGTGGCCTTGTTTACAAGTTCCGCGGCGTGCGCCTTCACACGTATTTTCTGCCGCATTCCCCGAGAGCAGATCTCCAGGCACCCCTAAAGACGGTTAACAAAAGAAATGGGAACAATTAGGTTTAAAATCACTTCCTTGGCAGTGCCCTTTGTGTTCCGAGTGACATGGCCGGGCCGGCTCTGGAGGCACTCTGTCACGAGCCCCTGGTCTCTGCCAGCTGCTTGCTTTCTGGGCCCCCGAGGCCCCAAGTACCCAGCCCGCTCGGGGCCTTCTTCATTTCTTGTGCAAAGTCACTCTGTGCTCGATGTGTCACCAAGGACAAGTGCGACTGTTGCTGGAAAGAGGCCTGATCCTGGCGGGGAAGGAGGGTTGCTTCCGAAGACCACGGGAAAGGCGTGTCTGTGATGCGGAAAACCCGGCCCCGAGACACAGCTCTGCGTTTTGAATTCTGGTCGAGCATAAGACATAATAGTGGTCGTTCCAGTTGCCTGTCAGTGCACTCTTTGGTGGCACGGAATCTGTCCTGCGGGCTGTGCGGCTGTTCCTGCTCTTCATACCCGCAACCTTCTCACCGTACAGGGAAACGACTGCCCTGCAGCCTCTGTCGCCGTGCATCTGCTGCCCTGTTCATAGGATGAACATTGACTCCAGGGCAGCAAACAGGTTCTGACCTCCTCAGGGCCCTCCGTGGTTAGCAGCCTGCTCAGTGCCAGGCTCCCTCCGCCTCTCTATGCTGGTCCAGGTCATAGGTCTGCCAACACTGCTGGGAATTAGCCTTTCTTAAACGCCCCCTTCCCCAGCTTTGTGAGGGCCTGGTTAGGAAGACGATGCTGTTTCTAGGAAGCAAGTCGTTTAGGATCGACAGCAACCGGGCAGGGGCTTCACCGAATCAGAGCGTTTGCTTCCTGGCGAACACTGCTGTACCGTCTTCTCGGTTACCCTGCTGTCCCTGCTTTGTAGAGAAGGAATGTTAGCAGCCTGAGAGCAAGGTTCAAAGGTGAAAGGGCCGTCTCAGCGGTGCTTCTGGGGCCCTGGGATCCCCAGAGATCTTGAAAGGAGATGTGTGTAGAAAATCCTGACGTGGTCCCTTTTCTGAGGAGTCACTCAGCATCAGTTTCCACCCGGGAGCATCCAGGTGGATCGTATACATAGACCTGCAGCGATTCACAGCCAACCAAACCCCAGAGCCCCTGAGTGGCTGGCGCGTCAGCGTTAGTTAAGAGCCGTGACACAAACCTGGTCTACTAAGACTGCAGCTGTATTGGTTTTCTGGGACTGGCTAATCGAAGAGCCCAGACTGTGCCTCAAAGAGCAGAGATTGAGCCCTTGAAAATCCTAGAGCCTCTAGTCTGAAGTGCAAGCTTCCCAAGAGAGTCTGAAGATCCTGAATCACATGGCACACTTCCTTGGTGTGTGTCTATGTGTGTGTGTCTCTGTTTGTGATGGCGCAGTCACACTAGTGAGAGCCCAGCGTAGTCACTTACAAGCATCCCTGTGGCAGACTGAGCTGGGGGTAGACAACCACGTATGCACTTGGGGACCTGAGGACACAGAGGGCATAATAACCACAAATGTGGCTGTAACAGTATGTACTATTCCTCAAGTTTCCAAGGAAGCTGGGGACAGTGTGCCCCTCCCAGGCTGAGACACCCTCTGGCCACGCCCTCCCTCCACGGCTGCTGCTTCTCAGGTGTCACAATGGCCCACAGGCCCTAAGACCTGTGTCTCTCGTGGACTTCCAAGCGTGGCATATGCACCACAGACATCCAGCCAAGAGCTAACGTGTAATGTACGGTAAAGGCACTCATTCCATTTTTGTGGGTTTTTTTTTTTTTTTTTTAGATTCAAAAAATGACTTAAAATAATTTTAGGTTGTCTGAGGTTGGCAAACAATGTAACGGGCGATCTGAGACGACAAAATTTGTAGACTAAAAGGTTTTGCTTCCTTGTTCCTAATTTCTGGAAACACGATCGATGTCAGTCTTCTGGGAGCAGGAGGGGGAACAGACAGCTTGCAGGAATGAGTTTCTTGCGTTCCGAGTCACAGGCAGGGCTTTACTGAGTGAGAAAGGCTGAACTCTGCAGATTGGAGCTGTGCTGGGTCCTTCGGCTGGGCTCCAGCCTAGCAATCCGAAGGCTCTGCTGAGCACAGAGCAAGCTCCAGTGGAGGTGTTCCTGGAAGGCAGTGTGGCCTCATGAGAGATTGCTCTCTAAGGCAGGCGAGGGAGGGAATGAGGTCACAGTCTTGTCGTGATCCCGGGGCAGGGCTTGCAGCAGGGGAGGGGGCTGTGTTGAGGAAAAGGATCTACAGAGTCCTGCTCGCTGAGTCTCAGATGTGCCTTAACTTTCAGACGGGTACCCAGCTCCTACAGGGTATGCTGAGATGAGGAGGGATGGACTCTGACTCTCATCACCAGTGGGCTAGTCCCCACCCGGGCATCACGGAGAGCCGGTGGCAGGGGCAGTCTCCTCTGCCCTGTTCGTCTCCACCGATATCACCATCCCTCTGCCACCAGTTGGCTCATGCTTGGAGCGTGCCCGGTCACAGACCATTTGGATCAGGAGCAAAAGCTCTGGGCACCGTGTCTGTCTGGTCCTCCGTGAGATGATGGGGCCACGGGGTGACCTACCATGGGGCCAAATGATAGGGGTGTGGGTGGAGTGAGCGCCTCCCGCCTCCCGGTTTCCTTCTGCCTGGTCTGAGTGGCTCAGGGAAGCATCACCTTGCTTTCTGTTTGGATGAAATTCATGAACTGCTGGGAAATGGTGGGTTTGCAGGTCCAGCTTTCCCCACAACCTTTTGCTTAGCAGAGAAAATCAAACTGATGTAAGCAGGTAAGGAGAGTCAGCCAGCGCTGCTCAGAAGTTACAGTTTTTGCTGCTGGGCCGAGAACAGTGATACCCAGAGACACATCTCAGGTGCCCAGGAGGCCCAGCCAGGTACAGCGGCCAGGTATGTTGGGCTGGGGGCAGCACCCCAAGGGTCTATGTGTAGAGAATTCTAGAAAGAAAAGGGGACCCCCGGGTCCCACAGGAAGGAGCCCAGATGTTCTGCTGGGAAACATCGCTTCTGCTACAGATGGCTGCTTCAGACTCCTTTAAATAGAGCCTTCTTGGCTCTCCTGCCACTGCCCCGGGATGACACTCCTCCCCAGGCGTCAGAAGGAAGAACTGAGGGTCCACAAGATGGCTCAGTGGGAAAAGGCACTTGCTGCCAAGCCTGATGACCTGAGCTGATCTCTGGGACCTATGTGGTAGAAGGAGAGAACCAACCCCTCAGAGATAGTCTCTGACCTACACACATACGCGTAAGTATGTGAGAGGCAAAGATAAGTAACTAAAACAGACGTAAGTTATCAGAAGAAAGATTTAAGGGGATAGACACCAGTATCCACGGCCTGCTCAGTCTCCTGAGCCACAAGGGGCATGTCTCCCTCTAACCACCAACACATTCTGATGGCTGGAGGGACAGGTGGGTAGAAGCCAGAACCAGGTCTGAGATAGTCTCTCTGGCTCTTTGAGCAAGCTCAAGGTTCACTCTCGTGAAGTGACGTCATCCCCACACCAGCCCATCTTGGGTGCTGGCTAGATCCTGCCCTGAGTGGAGGTTGCTCATTCTCAAGGTGTTGCTGCATAGGTGATACCAGGAAGCCCAGAGACCTCAAGACCCCTGGGCAAATACCTTCAACTTGACCCTGTAGAGTAAAGGTAGTTAGGCCTTAAACTAACTTCTGCTCTGTCTCCTCTTGCCTCCTCTGGAGGGACTCCTGGGGAGATACCATGAGCCGGTTCAGATTGTGCCTTGTAAGTAGCAAAAAGGCTTGGTGGGTACTGGTCTATTCTAGTATCACCACCAGTAATCTTGAGAAAGTATTTTTCTAAGACCAAAGCCCAAGTCCAAGCCCAAGCCCACCACAGTTCTTTTATCTGAGAATTTCTGAAGAAGATGCCAGCCAAGGCCACCCTCAAAATCAGCAAATATCCCCAGGTGGTGTTGGGGCACACTTTTATTCCCAGCATTTGGGAGGTAGAGACAGGTAGATCTATGTGAGTTCAAGGCCAGCCTGGTCTGCAGAGCGAGTTCCCAGACAGCCAGAGTTACAACAGAGACACCCTGTTTTGAAAAACCAAGAGGGGAAAAAAAAAAAAAATCAGCAAATGTCAGAGTGCAGAGCTGCCCTCAGTTCCCTGGGAATCCAGACACGAAACTTGAATTCAGGCCACATGACTAGGAGCAGAGGTAGGCGGCAGAGGAGGAGGTCGGAGTGCTGGCCGCAGGGGTCACGTCACGTGATGTTCATACTCCAGTATGGCCAGTATGAACCGTCTCCCGTCGCGAACCCCCCACGGGCAGAGAAGGGCCCCTCTCGCCACCTCACAGGGCTTTGAAATCGTCTCTGGTCCCGCCCAGCGTTGCCCTGTTTTCTGGAGCCGAGAACCAGCGTCACACAAGTGAGCAAGGAGCTGTTTCCAATCTCGCAAAGTCCGAGATGAAAGGGACAGGTGGAAGAGTGTTGGGACTTGTAAATTAGTTGCTAATGAGGAAAATTAGGAAATTTGCTGAGGCATAAAAAAGGAGAAGTCGGGAGAAGAGAGGCAAGTGTGTGAAGCCGCCCCTCCCACCTGCCCAGCTCTTCAGACGAACATACAAATCTGATGCCTGGGTTAACTAGAAGAAATTGGTTTAAAATATAGAGCTGGTTAATCGGATGAACGTGGGAAGATGGTGCCAGTCCGTCGAGGATTGAGGAGGTTGGTGCTGGTTGGTTCTGTTGCCTGACCTGCCTGTGGGTGTCACCTGAGCTGCCGAGTCCTGGTGGATCCCAGCAGCTGGGTGCCATCCCTCCTTTCTGAGAGTGAGCAGCCATGGGGTATCCAGCCAAGCCCCAGAGCTGGTGGGCCCTGCTCTCAGGGCATCTGCAGGTGCGTCCTGGCCACGCCCAGGGCACATGCTTAGAGCCAAGAGGGATGTGGAGCTACGCCCGGGTCTGTGACCCTCAAGAGATGAGACCGAATCTGAAGAAATGGCTGTAATACACAGCCCTTAGGAACTTTTGTGCGTTGCGGGGGAGTGTCTTGGGCCAGTCCAGGGGCTTTCCTGTCAGAGCCTTGTGGCCCTGCCTGCTCAGGGGGCGTGTCCAGCATGTGTATGAAGAAAGCATTCTGTTTGCCACAAAACCCACAGATTGGGGCTTAGAAACCAAACTCTACAGAAACAATTCCCAAGACCCTTCTTGATCTTAGGGCCCCATCGCTTTCGCCGTCAGCAAGCCTTCTCAGGAAGCCCATCCGAACCAAGGACACTCCAGTTTTCTTAATAGATTCCAGCTCCCCAACACCTCTCTTCAAGGCCCAGAGTGGGCGATGTTAGAGCCAAGATGAGGCGCGGTGGGGGGGTGGGGGAGGGGAATGAAAATCACTAGGCCTGGATCAGACACTCCGTGACAGTTCCCAGCCTTGAGCAGGTCCTGGCCTCTCCGATCTGTTTCCTGAACTGTAAAATGGGATACTAATAGCCATGCTCCAGGCTCGGTGGGGAGGCAGAAGGATAGGTCACTGTGGCGCCTGGGCAGGGAGGGAATGCAGAAGACGCGCCAGGGGCCCCGCCACCCTGCTGCCCGTCACTCTGCCGCCCAGGTGAGGGGGTTGTCCAGCTTACCTCGTCAAGACCTTAAGGGATGCGGGGGCAGGAGGCCAGGCACCCACCGCAGGACCGTCGCCCCCTCCCCCCAGCTTGCGGCCTTCTCCCAGGCTGCTGTGTCCACGGGCCGTGCTCGGGTCAGCGGCGAGCTAACGCCTTTGTCAGGGTGATTAATAGTGGTGGGGACTGCCGTTAATTCACTGCCTAATGACTGCGGCCGGCGCGCTCCGAGTAATCGGGTGATGTATGTGGAGAGCGCGCACCTCGTGGCAGAGGTGAAAATCATTTCGACAAGTCAAATATTGTCACAGGGAACAAATGGCTCTCCCTGTTAATAAAAATTAATGAATTTTTTTCTTTCTCTCTCTTTCTCCCCCTCTCACCGCTGGCCTGCTAAATGAAGCTGCAGAGCGGCTGAATGGGGGGAAGAACAAGGTGGAGTTAAGCACTTTATTTGATGGTTAAAACCATAAACGTCTTTATTAGGCAGAAGAGGCCAGAGGGCCGGGGCGGCCACTTACCTGCAGCCTTATGGGAGGGAAGGGGAGGCGGTAGAGGCTACTCTGGGGAGGGGATCCGGGGTGTCACACGGGGAGGGGGCTCTGACCTGAGAGGAGGGTGGGTTCTTTCAGGACAACCTTTCGTCCCTGTGCACCCGACTCTGCCCAGCCCTTGGGCAGCATTAGGCAGGACAGCAGAGAAAACAGAGCAGGTGTCCCTGGGAAATACAGACCGCCCCCCCCCACCAAAGAAGCTGCCTGGCCCCCAGGAGCCAGATCACAAGATGGCACTATCCTCCCACGGAGCTTCTTGGTGGCCCCCCGCCCAGTCCTGGTGGCAGAGGGGCTCTGCATCTGTAGCTCTTTACCCCTAATTTGGTGGAAGGCCAGGCCAGGGCACAGAGCCAGCAGCCTTAGTGCCGTGAAGAGGCAAAGCCTAGGAGAGCTCGAGGAGGATGCTGAGGAGCCAGGCCTGACAGATGACAAAGCCCCGCCAGGGGTCCCCAATACTAGTGAACATGTGAACATACATGTGAACATGCTGACCTGCGCCCCTGGTGGTGTTGGCCTCGGCGTCACCAAGCGTTCCCAGCTGTACCAGGACCTAAGGCTTGCCCATCTACAGCCAAGACCACAGAGGAAAAGGCCTGGAAGCCATCGGCACCTCTCATCCGCTGCCTCGTGGTGCCAATCGAGCAGGACCACTTATCTGGCCACTGTCCACCCTATCGAGAGAACCTGCTGGCTTTACTGTACCCCTAATAGCAACTTGGGGTGATAGCAAGCCAGTACCCGAGTACCCAGAAGCCAACCTTCCAGGCACAGGGCAGGTCCTCCTGGCATGCCCCCTCACCTCATTTGCTTGAGGCACATGGGTTTCCGTGCGACCTTACTCTGGCCTGTGAATGGCAGCCACAGTCTGGCTGGTAGGAGCTACAGAGATAAATGTGTCTATAAATAGTGTGGTGACAGTTGTCACAGCGTTTGCTCAGCATTTAACCCCTTGCTCCTCCACCATGCTGCCAGGGGCAGAGAGGCAAGGGAGACAAAGCAGAGAGCAGACATCAGGAGAGCAGGTTCACCTTGCCCTGGCCAAGCACACTGCAGCATCTGATGGCCCAGAGCCTGCCTACTCCAGGACCTTGCAGCAGGTGCGGCCTTCTGGGAAAGCTGCCATTCCGGCCTTGGTCCTTCTCCCAAGTATTTCACCGTGGCTTCTGAGTCTGTAGACAGGTGTGTATGGAGAACTCAGGTTTCCGAAGCCTGACCATGCCTGAATCCTCTCCTGTAGGGCCCTTTAGACTGAGCAGGCCCAGATCTCCTCTGGGCTCTGGTTGACTCTGTTAAGAGACTATGAGACTCTGAAATGGCTAAGCAAGCCTGGCTAGGCACTCATGAGGAGCTGAGGTAGCTTGAGGATGGGTAAAGATGTCCCCTACCCATGAGGGATTAGGGATCTTCTAAGAAGTAAAATCTCAGCTAAGAGAGCAAAACTTGGCTTCTTGAGTTTCTGTAGGCCCCCCTCCACCCAGACCTGGGGCCACTGTGCAGCAGAATGGGGTGCCCAATGCATAAGTCAATTAGCCAGGCCACTCACCCCAAGTGGCCACATGGACAAATTGGAGGGACCATCTACCTAACTGTAGGAGAGGAGACTCAGCCCAGGGTGGGGAGGTGAGGCGGGCCTCCTCTCCTAGCTTCTGGAGAGCAACAGCTGTTGGCAGGAAGCAGGCTTTACTCTGGGGGGACTAGCCTGGTAGAACTCTATTCCACGTTGGTTTGTTAATGTTAAAGACAAACCGTGGATTCAGGGGCATTGCACACCACGCTCACCGTTGCAGTAGTCACACCAGCCAAAGGGTGGAAGGCACTGCGTCTACCAAGGCAAGCGCGGTCTACTCATGTAGCGGGGCACCACTCAGACTTAAAAAGGAAGCTAGTTTCAATGCATCCTGCAACATGGGGAGGGGGCGGGGCTTGAGGACAAGGTGCTCAGTGAGATAAGCCGATCCCCAAAGGCCAAGGCCTGCGTGAGTCCACTTACATCTGATCCCTAGAGGAGTCTGATTCATAAAAACAGAATAGTGACTGTTCGGAACTGGAGAGGAAAGTGGAGGGTTCGTATTTAATGGAGACAGAGTTCCAGTTCCAACATATGAAGGTTCAAAAGAAGACCTGTGTGTGTGTGTCGTGCTGCACGTGTGCACCAACCATCACTGACTTACCCCTAAAAATGGTTAAGATGGTGGATTTGATGTGATGTGTACTTTGCTACCACTTCAATTTCTCCTTCTGTGCTAGGTGTAGAACTCAGGGCCTTGCCCATGCCAGGCTATGACTTTACCATTGAGCCCCACTCCAGTTATCTATAAAGACCCTGTCACACTGCCTGGGTCGGAGGTTGCAGAGCTGGCAGCTGTAGCCAACAGTTCCACTCTGAAATTTGAGGTGCCTACGTGTTGACCATTCAGGAGGCAAAGGGTTAAGGAGGGCACCCGCTCAGCCCGCCAGCTCATACTGGGCTCAGCAGGGCCAGGGAGCCTTGCTGTGATTTAGAAGAAAAACACTGAGATTTGAGCAATCCGTGGGCTACCTCACTGCCCCCGGGGCTCGGGGAAGTGGTATATTAACCAAGGAATAAAGGAGAGGAAGAAAAAGGCCAAATCACATCTCTCTGAAACAAAGAGGCTTTTTACCAGGAACAAGCCTTGATAAAAATTACAGAGGCATCGCAGCCATTCAGCGCCTGCCCCGGGCGATGGAGGCGGCCAGGAAATGGAAGATGCGGGTTTGCGGCAGAGCTCAGTGTCCCCAGAGCATTGCAGGACAAATAATCGTCCTGGAATAATGCATCAGCTTTAAGTGGGGCCAGGTGGCAGGGGCTGGCCAGAGCCGTCCATGCCCTCAGTAAGGACTGGATTCAGGTTGCCGGCCCTGGGCTCCTGGACTGTGGTGGACTGTGTGCTAGCCCTGGGCTACATAGGAGGAAAGGGGGGCGGGGGAGAGAGGGCATGGCTATTCACCATGCATCCTCTTCTGGATGGATCTGGTTATCTTTGAGCCCAAAGGCTGTGGGTACTTTGGGGGAGGCTGAGGTTTGACCCCGTCCAGCAGGTGGCTCAGAGACTAGAGAAGTCTACAGGACACCGTAGGCTAGTGTGGACTCAGCTCAGCTATCAGCAGAGGGCTCCTAATCCCCAGCTTATTGGCTTCTTTGTCAGTGAAATGGGTTGAAGAACAGAAAACAGTCATGGCTGCAGGAGGGGCTTGCCAGTGTCCCTTTGGGAACCACGGGAACAAACTGTCATCAACTTGGGGGTGTGAGCTGGGAGCGTGCAGTTCAGGCGTGGCAAGGCTACGTTCCCTCCAGAGACTCACTTTGGACCAGAGTCCATTCTGTCCTCTCATCTTAAGTCCATACATCTACAAAGAATTTGTTCCTAAGTAAAGCCACATTCTGAGGTATGTGAGCCAGCCACTAGGGTAGGACAGGAGATCCACCCACAAGGGTAGTGCAGGGTCCCACCTCAGCAGCCTGGAGCAGCCTCTGCTGAGTGGTTCTAACCCTGTCCTTCAGCTGAAAGTGGAGGCAGGTTTGTGGGCTGGGTCCTTACTTTCCTCATAACTCTGACAGACATGCATGTGACATGGCTGAGTTGCGTGGTTGACTTCAGCCAGGATGGGAAACCAGGTGGGCAGCCCAAGCTCCTGCCAGGAAGTTTCTGTACACACTGTCTTTGGAGAAATGGCTCAGAGAGGCCTGTGCCAGATTCAGACCAGCCAGCACTCACCACCCACCCACTCAGGCTCCCCCAAGCACTAATGGCAATTTGGTTGCACCAGCCCTGCAGCTGAGGCCATCCCTGTGGACAGGGTTGAGAATGTAAACGGCGATTGATTATTAACACTTAGCATGTTTGCAGCCCCATCGTTCCTTGGCCCTATTAATCTGCGGTGTTAACAGCTGCGGGGATCAGTCTTGGCTCTGGAAGAATGCTGATGAGCCTCTTGCTGTGGATGAGGCAGGACCCTGAGTGGCCTGTCACGCATGGAGGCGAAACCTCTCACCAGGTTGTCTGTGAGGGTTTCCAAGTCTGCGTCCTGGAGCTGGGGCCAATCACTGCCGCAGGGGATGTTTCAAAGACAGAGGACATAGCAGATAGGAGCCGACCGACTCCTGTGTACCCTTCCTAACAACCAGTTTTGGGAAGTAACTCTTCAGAAAACCTCTCTGGTGTTCCAGAATCATCTGGAGGAAGTGTCTGTGCCTTGCTGGTCTATAATGCTGGCTGTGCAGAAATCCCTCTGTAGAGGAATAGGCCTGTGTGAAAGCTAGGAAGAGTCTATATTCCAGGCAACTATATGAAGGAATCACATTCAGAGGCCTGTGTGGTCCGGATGAAATGTAGAAAGAATGTTAAGAATGTTGGTACACACCTTTAATCCCAGTATTCAGAAAGCAGTGGTGGTCCATGCCTTTAATCTCTAAGTCAGAATGTGGAAGCAGACACAGGAAACAGAACTCAGAAAGAGGCAATGTCATGGGGCTGGAGAGATGGCTCAGCAATTAAGAGCATTGGCTGCTCTTCCAGAGGACCCAGGTTCAATTCCCAGCACCCACATGACAGCACACAACTGTCTGTGACTCCTGTTCCAGGAGATTTCACAACTTCACAAAGACATACATGGTAGGTAAAATACCAGTGCACGTAAAATAAAAATAAAATATTAAACAAAAAGAGTCAGTGTCACACAAGAAGTGATGTCTGAGATGGGTCAGTGAAGGATAGGCAGAGTGACTAATCAGAAGGAGAGTTAGCAGAGTGAGCCAGAGTGAGGACATGCCCAACTGTCACAATGAGAGACAGGCAGGCTCTCAGTTCAGAGAGCAGTGAGTTACAGCAGGCAGCTTGAGGTGAGCAGTCCGAAGCAGGCAGACAGTGGGACAAGACATACAGACAATGAAGCGGTCTGTCTGAGGAGCAGAGAGGCTGACTGAGGCAGTATGGAGCAATGAGAACTCAGGGAAAGACACAGAGACACAGAGGCAGCTTGGCAGAAGAAATCAGTGTCAGACAGAAAGTGTGAATCAGTTTGAAGCCGACCAGAGCAGTTCAGTCTGAGGCAGACAGAGAATCAGCCAGAGTCAGCGGAGTTCAATCAATAGTCAGCTGGCTCAGGTCAGTTTGAGCCAGTGACATGGAGAAGACTGAGCCAGAACAAGAGTGAGTTGAACCAGAAGAGTCAGAGCTAGTCCGGGTGGTCCAGCAGTGGAGGCTTAAACGCTCTAAATTGTATGGAGGCTGAACCCTTCCAGTTCTAGCCTTAACAGTAGATTATACGGAGGCTGAAATGCTCCAGAGCTCCAGGCTAGAACCAGTGATTGAATTGGCCGAAGAATAAACTGTTCTCTGCCCTGAATCTACAGCCACATCCCTCAGTAGGAAAAGGATCCTCTTGCTGTCCTCTGAGAATGACTTCTGCCTCTGCTCCCCTCACCTGGCTCCTGCAAACCTGGAGACCAAGAATGACTTGCCCTTTTTCCTTCTATTTCCCTTCCTGGCTAGTTGGTGAGATTCTTCCAAGGACTTTCATAACTCCTGTGATGTGTAGGCCTTCAGGCAGGAGAACTTTGCTGGGGTCTCTGAGGGACTCTTACTGCCCTGCTCTCCTTCCTGAAGAAGAGGAGACAGAAGTCAGAGACCAAGCTCTGCTTTTTCTCCAAGAAAGCTCAGGTGGGAGGCAGCAGGCCAAGTAGGCCTGTGGCTGAAATCCATAATTCACAGGCATGGCCATGGTGTGTTAGACCAGGATACCCCAGATGAGTGGAAAGGGAGTGAAAGGGCTGGCCTTGAAGGGACATCAGAGAAATGTGGCCCGCTTCCAAGAGGAGGAGGCTAGTTAACCAGTCGGTCAGAGTGGAGGAGGAGGAAGTGACTCGTATCAGCAAAGTCCAAGCAGTCATCAGCCTCATTAGGGACCTGTCAGCAGCTGACGTGAGGGCACACCCCGTAATCCCAGAACTTTGGAGGCAGAGGCAAGAAGATTGTGACTTCCAGGACAGGCTGGGCTACAGAGTAAGTTCACAGCCAGATGGGGCTCTAGAGCGAGTCCTTGTCTCAAAAACAAAAACAAATGGAATGACTTGCCCTCAGGGGTTCCCTTGCCTCATCCATCCATCTACAGATTCGTCCATACTCTGTCATTCATTCACCTACCCGCCCATTCACCATCCACTTCCCACACATCCATCCACCCAACCATCCACCCACTCTTCCACCTATCCACTAACTTACCCATCCACGCACACATCTTCCTACCCATCTGCTTATCCATCCATTTATCCTCCCATCCATCACCAATTAACCAAACCAGTCAGTCAAGGACTCACTCATCTACTTATCTATGTATACATCCATCTGTCCATCCATCCTCCATCTGTCCCTTCATCCACCTGTCTGTCCATCCGCACACCTGCCCATCCAGCATCTGTCCCTTCATCCATCCATTCGCATGCCCACCTGTACGCACTCATTCATCCATCCCCCATCCATCTACCTGCCCATCCATCTATCCCTCCGTTCACCCACATTTTCATTCATCCAATCTGTCACCACGGTAAGGCCACCAGTAGATGCCTCTTGTCAATAGCTAATCATTGTGGATTTTAGGATAATGTTTGGATACCTTAGAATGAGAACTACTCTGTAGTTCCTCAGCTAGGGACGATGAGATGTGAGGCTCTGAGAACGTCGCCCACTCTCCAGGCTTCGTGTCCTTGCTGTAACAATGCTCTTGCGGACTCTGGGAGAATCAGATCAAGTACAGTAATGACCGCATGTTCCACAGGCTCAATTAATAAGTGAATCCTCAGATAGTGAGCCTAAGTCATTGCTAGCAATATCCAACAGGCCTGACAGGGGTGGACAGAACCAAGGAGAGACAGCAGATTATTAGACACTCTTGGGTCATTCCTGCAACTTCCAGAGTTTAATGCCCTGTGCCCAGCTAGAGACTGCTTCCTCAAGGCCCCCGTGACTGAGCGTTATCCCTCCTGATGTATGACCTCGGTAGCCCTCGGTAGCCACACGTATTACGTAAGTTGAACTGAATTGATCAGTGGTGTTGAGTTCTGCTTTCTACAGGGGAGTGGAGCTTAAGCTAACTTGAACGACCTTTGGGGTGGGGTTTCTTGGGTTTCGTCCTGCTGCTTTTCAGGAGAAAGCTTGCTGTGAGTCCTTGCTGCTGGCTGGCAGGATGGCAGCTTCAGATCATTGCTGACTGCAGAGCAGCGGCTCCTCTGGACGACCTGGTGCCACTGCACCAGGCTGCCACCGTAGGCCCTTTAAAGAGATACTTACAAGGCTTGGCCAGGCCAGGGCTGGGTTTTAGTGAAACCACTGCTCACCGTTCCATGGAAGGGTGTGTGAATCTACTCTCTGCCCACAGTGTTAGGGGGATGGGTGAGGAGATGTAGAACGTGGTAGGCTCCAGTTCTTCCTCCTCTGATAGTAAAAAGCCACTTCGGTGAAAGGAAGCGGCAGCTCGTGGGGTCGGAAGCAGAGGCTTTGGAGCCCTGTGAAGCCAGAGAAGGGGAATTTGACTCCGTCCTTCTGTAGCACTTGGTGCTTCTCCACTCCTTTGCCCAGGTCCAGATGGGTCCCGTGGACCGCTGCTCTCTCATGTCTCCAGAGACACAACGCTTTTTGACCAGGGACCCTACTGTGAGACTCTTGAGTGACAGGGGCACCTAAGCACCCAACCCCACTGGGTCCACCTTGTCTGTAAAACTTTCCAACCCTGTTGCCCCTAGTGTCTTTCTCAACCCTCCCCTTGGGCTAGAACCCCCACTTCTGAGCTCAGAGGAGGTGACCCAGTGGCGGCCCCTTCCAGAGACCCCTACCACCTTACGATGACCCACGTCACCATGGGACATCCCAACACAGCAGGCTTGACCCATTGGATGGACACTGCCAGGGAAGAGTATGTGTCTTTCCTAGTTTCACCCTCATGCTTAGCTCTTCTGGGAACCTGAAGGGTTCCCACATAGAGGTGCCCACTCTGATGATTGTGGGCATCGAGATACTCAGGAAACAAGAGACTTGTGGCTCAGTGTGACTCTCTCGGGCCAGCCTGGCTATGATAGCATGCATGGCTCATGGGGCAAGGAGCTTCTTGGTCCCACTGAGGTTTTCCTGGATTACATTGTTTGGATGCCCAGGTCTGGGGTTTTGTTTCTGAGACAGTTCAGGTATACCTTGTCTCAGACAGGCTTTCTTTTCTTCAGAGCTTGGGCCGACTTTCCCTTCATTCCTAGGTCAATTCTGGGTAATTCTAAGCAGTCTGTCTTTGGCCCTTCAACTCTCCACTAGGCCCCTGACGCCCAGTAAGCTTTAGGGCTTTCAGACTTGGGGCTGCTGTTCTTCCAGACAGGGAAACAGCAAGAAACAACAGGCCTTGTAGCTTTCTGACAAGTGCAGCTGTAAATTCCCCAGGGGACAGAGCCCTGGCTGGGGTCACTGTCTGCATCTCATGCCTTGTGGGGTGGGGTCAGGCAGCTTGTGCAGAGCGAGCCATCCCTGAGCTCAGCTCTCAAAGACATGATGCTGTTTCATTGTGATGTCTCTTTAGCCAGGATGGGTTCTGGGGAGCGAAGGGGTGTCTGGGAGCTGTGAGGAAGCCAAAAGGCTGGGTGTAGCCAGCACACGCCCCTCTGTAGATGCAGGGTGTATGATCTGATCTCAGCTGTGCAGTTGGAAGATGTCTGCTTCAAAGAGATAGGCTGTCATCAGATGAGCTGCTCAAGTCCTCTGAGGATGAACAGGAGGGTGGTTCCCTCCCTGCCCCGTGGCAGTGGGCAGAGTCTGGGACAGGGACTGCTGAGAGCCTTCATTCTGCGAGGTCTATCAGGAACTCCTCTTTCGTGGGCCCTCTGGACTCCAGGGGTGGTTCTGGCTGTGGAATGTTCAGTGGGGTTGTAGCCAGCCCACATGTCCTTTCCACACACATGAGCAGGACAGGCCTGTGCAGCCCATGCCAAGTCACCTTCTGGAGCTGCTCGTGGATGCTGAGTCTGTGCTCTTCCTCTTCTCTTTTGAGCTCTTTTCTCTCTTTTTTGGGGAAGGACAGTAGTGGCCCTTCAGGGTCAGCATCCAATCAGATGAGGACAGCATGTTGTTGATCCTCTGGCTTCAGGACAGTGGCCAGAGGACTTGTCATAGGATGGGGACAAGACAAATTGATGGGTCCCCCTCAGCCCTCCTCCATCTTGCCTGTAGGACCCATCTTAAAGCACTGTCCCTCTTCAGCTGCTTCTGTTTTTAAAGTTACAGGATGGGGGTGAATGTGACTGAGCCAGAAAAGAAAGCTCCAAGTTTTCAGTTTGCACCAAAGGTCTGTCTGCTTTTGATTCTGAATAGGCTCAGGTATTTCTTTCCCAGGGGTGTGTGTGTGTGTGTGTGTGTGTGTGTGTGTGTGTGTCCCCCTCCCTGCATAGGCATCATACATATGTACATGTGTGTGTTCAGTAAAGGAGAAATCTCAATGCTGGCCTTTTAAGGAAGCCAGTGTCTGGCTTGATCAGAATCTATCACCTACCAGTCCATGGTAAAAGTGCCCAAGTCTTGATTTTTGGCTTGTGAGTGATACATAAGAGACACCCACCAGGATCAGACATGTACCTGGACCGAGAATGCCATTCAGGTTTGTGGCGGAGCACTGATTTCTCACAACAGAGACTTGGGCTGTAGGTGTGGCTGCTCTGCCTCTGCTGTGGGTCCCTAGGTAGCCTGCTTTACCCTCACAGCCTCTGCTTCCCATGTATAAGTGAGAAGCCATTCTCTGTACAGGTAGCACATGCTCAGTCTCATCCCGGAGCAGGAGCATATGGAGCTGATGGACTCACTGACCAAGACAAGGTCGGGGACTCTCAGGGTTGGGAGAATCATGTCCTGGGTCAGAGCGGCTCAGCCGTTTCCGATTCAGCTGTGTCCTCAGCTGTGTCCTCAGCCGCCTCTCAAGAAATCTCCTAATAATCACCAGGATCCCAGGCAGGGACTCTAGCTCAGCACGTTCTGGATTTTTGTGGAACAGAGTGAGGCTGTCCTCTGCCCTCTTGAGACGCTCCCTACCTTGCTTGGTGGTAGAGACACAGCTCCTTGGAGGACCTGGAGTTCCATATGTGCTCAGTGACAGTTAGATCCAATGAGAGCAGGATGAAGTAGGTTCTAAAAGTTTACATTTTTGATCCAATCCAGAGTCTTAGTCTAGAGGTGCTCACCTTGTGAGATCTGTGACCTCACATCTAGCTCTCTACCCAGCAAGGGCTGAAAGATACCCTTCTATAGCGTGGGCCCTCAAGAGTCCCGCGGAATGCCAGAGACAGCAAATGTCCTGCCCTGGAGTCCTACCCTGGTGTCGGGCCTGGATTCAAGCAGCCGCGGTGGCACCGTGGATGCAAATGTAAAGAGCACTATCGTAGTTACTGCTCTATTGCCGTGAAGAGACACCGTGACCACGGCAACGTATAAGAGAAAGCACTTCACTGGGATGTCGCTGACAGTTTCGCAAGGGTGAGCCCATGACCGTCATGGTGGGGGGCACGGCAGCAGGCAGGCAGAGAGATGTAGAGCTGGAGCAGTAGCTGAAAGCTCTCATCCTGATCTGCAGGTTGGAGGCAGAGAGCCATAGACTGGGCCTGACATGGGCTTTTAATACCTCAAAGCCTACCCCAGGCAACACACCTCCTCCAACAAGGCCACGCCTCCTCCAACAAGGCCACGCCTCCTCCAGCAAGGCCACGCCTCCTAACCCTTCCCAAGCAGTTCCATCAACTGGGGAACGAGCATTCAAATATATGAGCCTGTGTGTGGGGGTGGGGGGGCTCTCATCCAAGCCACCAGGGGTGCCCACTCTCAGAGTTATGCACTATGTCTTAGGCATCTTTTAGCCCCATCTTGCTTGTTCTGATTTCCTTAGAAGAAAGATCATGGGATGATCTGGTACGGATGTTTTCTGGTTCTCGAAGAGGTTCTCAATATCCAGAGAGTTAAGAATGAGTTAAGTGCCCCAGAAACCTACAGCCAGGGGCCAGAGCCCATTTTCTCAAATCACTCTTGCTGGGCGGACCCTCCTGGTACCGCCAGTTTTCTTTGCACGTATGTGATAAAGAGATTAGTGACCAAATATAGTGGCGTGGGGTTCTCACCCTTGTGATTCCTGTCTGCTTTCTGCTATGTGGTCTTGAATTTTTCTGAAATCTGAAATCTCAAGGACACACTTCGGAGGTGGCTTCCAGATTTAGCACATACCTGTCACCCATCCTTTCTCCCCAGCACTGTATGCCATTGTGCTTGTTCCCAGGCAGAATGAGGGATCTCCGAGGTAGGCAGGAGATCTGTTCCATGGAACCACCAGAACTTGAGGGTGCACAACCCTGCCCATGGGATGACGGGATCTTTCTTCTGAAGAAAGTTCCCTTTCCATTGAAAGTTTAACTGAAAAAAATGTATGGCCACACATGCAGTTGTAAGGAACGACACAGGGACCCAAAGACGCAGAGAGGCCGGTGTCCCTGCTGCACAGCTCTGCCACCTGTAGAACTGTGAGGCTTTGGCTCTGCACCCCAGTCCCTGCGCAGGCTACTGATGTAGGCAACAGGTGCCACCTTCTTCAGACAGCCCGAGGTGTTTGTTCTTAACATGCGCCATGTACCCTGGCCTGTGCCCCAGGGTGCCTGGGTTTCCACCACAATCAGGATGCAGGTCATCAATGGCCACCTTGTCCTGATCCAAACACCTTGCACGTCCTAGGGAGCATTGTCGCCTCCTGCTTAAAACCTACCCTGGACACCCCAGATGTGAGGTTGTGTCTTTTCCAGAAGGCCATGCCTTGCAGTCCTGATCCCCCTCCTGCCTCCTCCATTTCCAGGAGGTATCTGCTTTGTCGTTGCTGAGCTGTCTGTGGTGGACACTTGGCTTGACTTCTTTGCTCTTGAGGGTCGACTGGCAGGTGTCAGCATGGTATCTTCCTTTCTGGGCACAGCTGGTATGGGCGTGTGCCCTAAGAGCTGGGGTGGGCTATGCGGAGGTTTTGGGATGCAGAGTGAAGTCAGAATGCTCCTCCAGCCGGCCGGAGGTGTCCTGAGAGGACATGAGTTCAGAAGACAGTTCTGAGCCTCCCGAGGGATTGCCAGCTAAGGCTGAGGTGCTGCTAGGAGAGGCCCTTGGGGACCTCTCAGGACCTTCATCTATTGGTTGCTGGGCATGTGGTAAGGGGCATCCTGCATCCTGCCGTTCCCCTTCTTCTCCAGAACCTTCCAGGCAGAGGATAGTGGCTTGTGGAGGATCTGTGCAGTCCCCAGGAGCCTGTTCCCAGGGTTCCCCACCGTTACTTCTGTTCCCATGTTCACATAGAACTCTCACATGCTCACGTTTGCTTGCTCACTCTCTCTCTTGCTCTTTCTCTCCCCTCTCTCTGTCTCTCTTTCCCTGTCTCTCTCTCTGTTTCTCCCCCCATTTCCCCCCCTCTCTTTCCCTCTTCCTCTCTCTCCTCCCTCTCTGCCCCTGATTGCCTTATTGATGGGCAGAGAACACTCCCCTCACCGCCCCTGCACAGTGTCGTTCTCGCTGCCCGCTCTGGGCCTTCGAGCTCGATGGACTCGCCTTTAAACCTGTCTTCACAATAAAACAGAAACTATAGCCAAATACCCACCAACTGGGGAGAAGTCTTCAGGCTCCCTCCGGCCACTGATCAAGGTTGAAATCTGCCTGTTTGGTGTCAGGACGGCCAGTGATCACCCTTTACAGATGTTACTGGAATGGCAAATGCAGAGCCCCAGCCTGGGGAGCTACCTTAACAGCCCCTCAGCTGTTGGTTGGTACTATTGTTTGGTAAACTGTCCCAGAGTTCAGTGTGGGAGCACACTGTTCTCTGTCCCACTCTCCCTGTCTCTCTATCTCTCTGTCTCTTTCTCTCTCTGTCTCTCATCATTCTAGACCCTGGTCTCCCATCCATGTTTGCTTTTCAGTGGGGTCTCTGAAGAGATGATGGGTGGCTTCTGTACTGAGTGAGAGTGGCAGAAAGCCCGTGCTGTTAGGTTAGAAGAGACCTACCCTAAAAACCATGCTGGGTGGAATCCAGAGCAGGTGGACTCCAGGCAAGGCCATGGCAGGCTCCCAGCCTATGCTTCCCTTCTTCTGGGGAGAGGTTGAGGTCTGATCCGTGCCACAGAATGGTCACTCAAACATCGGCTGGCACAATGCCTAGAGGGACTTGGTGTCAAGTTCACCAGGGATAGGCTCGGCTAGAACCTGGGGCGGGCATCCTGCAGGTGCTTCTAGGATGAGAGGAGACTTGGCTAAGACTCGGGGCCATTTGCCTTGAGGGCAAGCCAGTCTCCTGCTGCTCCCTGTGCCTTCCCCTCCTCACTTCTGTCCTGTTGGTAGGCTTTCCAGATTTTATGAATGACAGCCCTAGCAAAGAATCACCAGCAGGAAGCCATTGCAAGATCCAAATAAAGAATGTAGGCCTCCTGTCCAGTCAATGGTATCCAGTCTCCCAGACACAAAGTACCCATGACCTTGGCAGTGCTCTTTTACCTGGAAGAGAACATGACCTAGAAAATGCTTCTGGCATTCCAGAGGCCTAGGCTGGACCTCGGTGAAATGTACCAACTCTGAGAACATGCTTGTCCACTTTGGGCAGAGGGGCTTCCATGACAGAGGACGTCTTGCCTGGAGCTCATGAGAAAGGAAGGGTGAGCTCTGAGCTGAACATCAGATTCCCCACCCCCACCAGGTGAGACTGAGTGACTCTTGCCTAGCTCCCCCAGGACTCCAAGACTCAGAGCAGGCGACTACTTCTTCGGGGCCTTGGGAGCCCTTCCAGAATCTTCTCTCAAAATAAGTTCTGCACACACTCTTTAGGCCTCCTCTACACCCATCGCCCACTCATGAAGGAAGAGCGCTCTCCCAGGGCAGGGAACAGCAGAATGCAAAGAAGGGAGCTGCCACTTTAACCTCAGTGGCCACCTGGGCACAGGAGGCTGGGCTGGTGCTAATCGGCAGGAAACACCGCCTTCTCCCCAGCTGTTTGCGGGGCCTCCACTTAAGTAGCCTTTGTTAAAGGGCTGGTTTCTATGAGTAGGTGAGGGGTTTGAGGAAGTAGAATCCAAACTGAAAATGGGAAAGAGAAAGAAATAGCCCTGAGGTGACCACACCCTGGACGGGGATGTTTCCTACTCGGACTCCTCCGAGCTCCTGAAGCGCAGCTCTCTGCTCTGCTTCCCATCCACCTCGGAAGGCAGGGACACTGGCACCTGAAGGAGTTAAGGAGCACTTCACGGCGACTTGGGTTTCCAGCGTGATTTTGTTTGTGAGCTCTGTGCAGTTACCAGTTCCGAATAATAAGGTGGCTTGTTAATTACCCCCCCTTCTAATTTACCTTTCTGCCGCACACAGCCAATGGGAAGGTTTACGGGGGTGTTTTTTCAAACCTAAACAACACCAGGCTTTGGGGTGGAGGGAGCTGTGCTGCCTTACTGTTGCAGAGTTCCTGAAAGGATCCTACCAGCCAATTAAAAAGGAACCGTTGGCCACTTAAAACATAGTCATTACTTCTGTGAATGCTGCTAAATTAAATAAGTGTTATCGGCATGAATTTTTTCCCCCCAGAGACTTTGGTTCTTTTTGAAAGAAAACATTTTGTTACTTCCCCAGCCGGTTTGTTTGCAGCCAACATGGGGAATCTGAAATCGTTTTTCTTGTGCTTAAAAGTTCTTGTCTCCCTGGAGGCTTCTATTTCACCAGCCAACGTCAAGGAGCGGGGAGGGGCATCGGACATAGCTCCTGGGTGACTTCCACTGGTCAACAGGCCAGTGGCAGGACAGAACTGATCTGGGCGATCTGGATCAAGGGTCCCAGCACATAGAGCAAGGAGCCATCCTGTGGACCCCACCCACCTCCTCTGCTACACCTCTGGCTTTCCTGGCTGACTGAGGTCAAGTTCTCGGTGCAGAAAAAGGAACCATTTGAAAGGACGAAATTCAGTGGCACTTAGCATACTTCCCTGTGTTGTGCAACCAGCTTCTACCTCTGTCTAATTCTGGAACATTCTTACCACCCATAGAGAATGAGTACCAAGTAACAGTCATACACACCCCCACCCGAGCCCCTCACAACCTTTACAGATTTATGTTTTCTGGATGCTTTGTAGAAACACGGTATTTGTCTTCCATTTTACATAATGTATTTTTAAGCTTTTCCTTGGACAAATGATGACCATCCGTATTGATATGACATGGTGGTGTTCCCATCTGCGTGCACACTGGGAAGTGAGTGAGCCTTGATAGGAATGGTGTGATTTTACATTGGGGAATGAGTCAGGCTACAGTGTGATGTTTACAATGTGTACACATTGTAGGCATTGGGGAATGGTCAAGTCAGGGTAGCCAGCATGACACCTCCATGGGGGAGGGGCAGGAAAAGGGAAGAAGCCGGCTAATGTCGACAGAGTCACAGACAGGAAAATGAACGCAGGCATTCCTGGGCACAGCAAGATGGTATGGTTAGTCGTAATGA
Source organism: Cricetomys ansorgei (assembly GCA_026225945.1). Lineage (NCBI taxonomy): Eukaryota > Metazoa > Chordata > Mammalia > Rodentia > Nesomyidae > Cricetomys > Cricetomys ansorgei. The sequence continues at coordinate 1,637,896 of JAMJFZ010000484.1, forward strand.
GCTGTATAGTTCCAAATAGCTATAGAACACTCCCCCAAAGCATTTTGGGTAGTTTATATGCTTCTGAGGTCTATTTGCAATGTAACAAGGTGGGCTTCATGCTCCTGGTGGCTAGACCCTGTTGCAGACAGAGCACAGTCTGATCATTTGCTTACCTGTCCTACTGGGTGCTGGAGCTGGCCTAGCCTTCTGGCTGCTTTTTGAGTCCTTGCTGGGTTGAAGCTATTTGCGGTGCTCTGGGTAGATACCAGGAACAGATTGTTTTCCTTTCTGCCTGATCTTCTCCTTGCCCTCCCAGACGCTCCCTACCCAATGCCATCACGGCCTTAGTGTACCCAGGTGCTTCCTTATTCCAAGTGGTTTTGTCTTGACATCATCCTTTGGTCATGGTGAACCCTAGTGAGAAGCCCATCCTCCACAGATAAGCTGGGGGCCCTCTTCCTTCTGCTCAGTTCTGTGACCTGCAGCTCAAGTACTGTGTGCACGATCTCAACTATTCCTGACCTGCCTTGAGACCACCAGAAACTTGCAGAAACCCCTATACAGGACCTGGCTACCCCCGAATGATGTCCAGAGTAAACTTGTGCTGGGGGGGCAGTTTTAGCAAATCTTACATGAACCCAGATTCTGAATTTCCCCCCAAACATCCCAGTTTCCCAGTGTCTGAGGGCACAGACAAGCACTGAAATGGCTCCACAGCAAATACGTCACCATCCCAATGGCAGCCTTGTCTCCTCTGTCTCTGCTTCTGCCCTGCAGAGCTGGGTGGCACATCCTCAGGTGGCTGCAGGGATGCAGCTGCCCACCTCTGATACATTTGGAAAGAGTGAAGAACTGAGGGAGAGCTCGGCTGTGCTGCCCGGCTGCCTGTAGCATGCTGGTCCTTAGAGGAGCCTGGTGGGATCTCCTCCCGGGAACCGCTGGCGCTGCATGCACGCTGCCAAGTCTGGGTGGTACAGAGGTGGTAGGCAAGGGGTGGCAGCTGGAAGTCTGCTGGGCCTCCGGAGCCCTTGGGTTCCGTGAGGGCCACATCCCTGGGGAGTCCCTTGCTGCAGAGGCTGATGCTACATTATCTCCTTAGGTGACGGTGACGTTGTAAATAACATGTATGAACCCGACCCGGACCTGCTGGCCGGCCAGAGTGCCGAGGAGGAGACTGAGGACAGCATCCTGTCCCCCATCCCCATGGGGCCGCCGTCCCCCTTCCCCACCAGCGAGGACTTCACTCCCAAGGAGGGCTCGCCCTACGAGGCTCCTGTCTACATTCCTGAAGACATTCCAATCCCACCAGACTTCGAGCTGCGAGAGTCCTCCATCCCAGGAGCCGGCCTGGGGATCTGGGCCAAGCGGAAGATGGAGATCGGGGAGAGGTTTGGCCCCTACATGGTGGCGCCCGGGCCGCGCTGAAGGAGGCCGACTTTGGATGGGAGGTGAGTATGCTCAGTCTGAGCATGATTGATCATGGCCATTTATCTTGTGTTCAATCTATTTATAAAGCCGGTGCAGCCACTGCCCCAGGCAGGAGGCTCGGTCTGTTGGAGAGAGAGCGTTCGAATGTCACATTTCCCAGGGTTATTTTATCCAGCGGCTCGCATGACGTGACTCAGAAAACATTGCGGTCCCCCTGGACACCCATCAGCCCCAATGACTGTGGCACCCTCTTCCCGGAAATGTGTCTTTTATGCGCTCATGTTTTAAGACGCCTCGTGCCTCCTGCTGGGTGGAGGTGCTAACCCACCCAGGATCGCTGAATGTTCCAGAAGGAGCAGCTCAGTGCTGGGAACTTCATTCTGTCTGAGGCAGCTTACAAAACAGGCCCGGCGACTGTGCAGCCCCCCAAACCGTAGCAGGTTTGACGTGTAGGGGGAGCACTGCAGGCTGGCGGGCTCTCTCTCTCCCTGGGAGTTTTGACCAACTGTAAGGGGAATCTTACTTCTCAGATCTGGAGCAGAAGCCTTGCCTACTTAAACCTCCTTACCACGTCTCCGTGGACCTTTGTGGGGCCGGAGTGCGCTAACCTGTGCAGGCGGGTTGGAAGGGACTGTGTGTTAGATGAGAGAGGGCTGAAATCTAGAGTGTCCGGAGTAGCTCCAAACCAGAAGCACCCAGAGGTGTCCACTCAGGCCCCGAGGCACACTGGGCCTGCTTCGAGGGGGCTTGTCAAGGTGGCCTCGTGGGAACTAAGTGCCACAGAAGCACGTTTTCCCGAAGGCCTGGCCCTCCTGCGGCCCACAGGGCTGGTTTCCAGTGGTAGTCTTGGCAGGGAGCCTGCCTGGGTGGAAAGCAGGAATGCGAATCCAGATTCCTTCTGGTGTTTCACAACCTCCACAAGTGCCTGCATCGAGGTCAGTGCCAGGAAGGGCAAATGGTCCAGGGAGGGAGAGAGCCTGCTAGCCCACAGTGGTCTCCTAACAGTGGGGCTAGGGGTGCGTGTTGGGTGGGACAAAGATCTGCCTCCGGTCTGTCTGCCTCCCCCAGCCCCTTGATAACCTTGAGAAAGTTTGCAAGCAGATCTGATGTTGGTTTTCTGTGTAGAGTGAGGGAAGACTTAAGGCCTGGCATTCTCTCCCTGGCTATTTTACAATGTCCACACTTTGCCCACCGAGGTGCCACAGCTGCCTAGAGACTCTGATGAAATGTTCTCGTATGCATAGTGTCCTCTTCCAGACCCTGGGAAAGGCTGGATACTCCAGCAAGCACCAAGGATTTCCCTCGGTCCTGTCATGTGTAAAGCCTTCTTTGGGATAGCATGGAGAGCCAAGGAGTGGATGCATCTGCTGGTGGACGCTAGATCCTAGATTATGTTCGTATGTTTTTCACAAGCGAAACTGAGCTTGGGTGCCTGGGCCTCTGGGTGTCTCAGAAGGCAGGTGGAGTGAGCTCCTTGATGACACAGGGTCTTGTTCAAGGGCACTGGGGTTCCAATCTGGGTGTGAACCACCCCTTCTCATTCCTCAGAGGTCTTGGGGGTTGAGGTGAGAGGCTTGGTCAACCGGATGAAGAGAGGGGGGAGTTGGGCTTCATAATAGTCCAGCATGGTGGGAACTGTCGCTCAGCTGTTGACTAGTGTCCAGCCATCAAAGGTAACTGATGCAGGGCGTGGGGACCACACTGGCCAGGCCAGGGAACCAGGTGAGTATGGAGACCCATCCCTCCAGTGGGCACGTCCTGTGCTCTGTGGCCCAGAGAGAGTGTTCTTAAACACCATGGCAGTTGAGTGCTTTGGGCTCAGTTGGATTTGGCTTTGCAGAGGACCACTCCACCCTTCCCTGCTGGTGTGCTGGAGACCGTTGAAGGGTGTTTGTTTAATGCACTTAAAAGATCTTCTCTGTTTAATCAGCAGGCTAGCTTTTAGATGCTTGGAGGGTAAACAAATGTACAGGTAATAGTTCTCTGGATGACCTTGAAGCGACTTCGTTCTTGTCCGCTCTGAGGCTGATACAGGTTTCTGTTTGATTTGGGTTTTTAAAGAAATGCCCCGTATCACGGTAGCTCCCGGTGCCAGGCCCGGCACAGACTGTCACTATCGCTGTTGACTTTTGCAGTGTTCTTTACTCTCAGTGTAGGTACTTGAGAGTGAGCCCCCACCCCCGTCGGCGGAGAGCTTGGTCCCATGGTGGGGAGCTGACAGCTGCCTTTCAGGCGTTTAGAAATGGCTGCCCCCAGGCCTGTTCTAGATGTACCTAGCATCTTCGTGAGTTCAGGCAGCTATCAACCTGTGTCTGTGACGCCTTCTGGGCTTCGTGTCCTTCCAAGGGGACTGGTTGAACAGTTAGTTGTGTCTTCGGGATTGGATTCCTGAAGCCACTGGCAGAACTGAGGTGGAAGCCACTGTTGTCCAGGAGGGCAGAGGAGGCCCCTAGAGAGGCAGGTGGAGACAAGGATGAAGTCAGAAGTGCATTCCCTTGAGTTGCACAGACTGGGGCCTCTGGCCTGGGGAAGCATTGAGACTTCTCGGCTCCTTGTAGCTGTACTGCCATTTTTCCACAGGTGAACTATAATTTTCATGGTCCTTTCGCCGTTTGTCTTCCTTGGAGTGTGAAGGCAGCTCAGCAAAGTCAGAGAGTTTGGATGGCCCTCCTAGCTTTTCCTGACATATTTAGCTTGTGTGTCTTATCATCCCCTGATCATGGCTTAGGAAAGAAAGAAAACCCAGGACCCAGGACCTAGGTCTCTGCTTAGTCAAGAGCAAGGGCCTTCTGTTAACCACTTACAATGGGTACCTGGCCCTCCGCCACTCTGCACCTCTGCAAGTCCAGATAGAGGCCGAGGCTACCAGAAGGTGCAAGTGTGCAAGCGTTTTGATGAGCTGGGGAGCCCCAGCCAGGCCCAGGACAGTCCGAGGCGTGCGTGGGTGTGATCTCAGAATGGCCCCAGATTCCATACAGAATTATTCACTCTTACCCTCGTAATTAAGTTCTGTGAATCAAAGTAATTGAATTTTGCGATCATGGACGTGGTGCTCATTTGCTGCACGAGAGGAAGCAGTGGCACTTCAGCACAGATGACAGATGGTGGCAGAGGCGGGTCTGTTCTGTTTGGCTTCCCCAAGGAGCAGCCAAAAGGTGAGGTGCACCCACTGATGGCCCGTCCGCACTGCAGAGCCAACAGGAGAAATAACTCTGTAGGTACAGGGTAGGTGGTCCTCTGGTGGCCAGTTTGGAATGAAGACTTAGTGTCTGTGCCATCTCTTGGGGGTGTTGTGGACACACTCGACGTCCTTTCGGAGAACAGCGTTCTTGTTTCAGATGATAAAATGGAAAGATGGGTATCAAGTCCTGGCTAGCGTGAGGTTTTGGGGTAACTGGGGGGAAAGGTTCTTCTTTGCCCATATGGGTCAAACAAGGACCAGTACAGAACCCATGCATCAGACCATGGCCTATGAGAGGCTTGGGCTCTCTGTCCCTGGTGGTGGGCTCTTCCACCCCAAAGACTCTTCTTTGACAGAGTAGAGCTAGGGGTGCAGCAGCTGAGCCTTCCTCTTTTGACATCCACCTGGGTCTCAGAGCCCATCCCTCTGTCCAGAATTGGCCCTGGAGACTCTCTCTCCCCTTATGGAGGCCTGCAATGACTCTAAAGCCCACTTCCCCGCATGGTCCCTGAGTGCATTGGGACCAGACCATTGGCTGTGACTCCTGGTCATTTCGGGAGGAGACATGTCAGATGTCCCGGGTCTGGCCGACGGGTCTGTATGTGGCAAGGGTGTGGTTTCTATGCGTGGACGTTCCTGTGAGCTGGGTCCCTCGAGGAGGTGGTTTGACCAAAGGGCATCCCCATTCCCAGGCCCCTCCATCTGGCCACCATCCCCCCACGCCATGCCCTGCTTACTGACACGAGCCTTGCACTCACCCCGCCAGTGGGAATAAATCAGCCCATGATTGCATTTTATTGCCCCGAGGTCTGCAAAAGCAATGATTTTGATCATGTGTTGAGCAAATTATGACATTTATCATCGTGCTATTTATTTTGCTAATTAAGAGATGGCTGCCGTGACAGCCCAGAGGGATGGGCTCGTGGAGGCCACCTGCCCCAGGCGGGGTCTGCAGCTGTGTGCCTGAGCCTGCACAGGGAAGGCACACAAGGCAGGGGACCTGGGAGGCACCAGTGGAGGCTGCTGGCCGACGCTGGCCTCTCCAGAGCTAGGCCAGAGTCTTACAGAGGATGTGCCCGGAAAGTCACTCTCTGAGTTGAGCTGTGATTGACACACAAGCATCACCTGCTGGATGACTGCGTCTCCGAGTGTTTAAGAGGTGTTAATGTGAACGGATGGGGCTTCAATCATCTCAAGAATTTGCTCAAGTGGACCGCCTCGTTCTCCTAGAGTGAGGGACTGAATATTAATACACGCATTCATTTCTTCGATCAACAAACAAGCCAAGGTGACAGGGCTCTCTGGGGAGATAGGGGCAAAAGCCTGGATGCCCCAACTTACCCCATTCCTCCCTCTGTGCTGCAGTCTTGGGGTCCTCTGCCAGTTCCTTTGGGGTTCCTGAGACCTACAGATGTCTTTGAGAGGGTCAAGACTTACTGATCACCTTCAGGGGTCCCCGAGTGACTCTAATGGCCAGAGATGACAGGGTGGGAAGGCACTGTGGGTGAAGAGTCACCCTGGCCCAGCAGTCACATCCTGAGAAACTCCTGCATATTTAATGTGAATTTATCACTCCAAATGCCAGCCTCGAATAGCTCAGCTGGAAATAAGGTAATGTGCGCTCACGTATATACACACTAGCCTTCTCTGCACGTTGCCGGGAATCTTGGCCTTTCTTTTTCTGGGAGTGGGAAAGGAGAGGTACAAGTTTGGAGGCCAAAAATGGTGGGATGCCAATGGTGGAGGGGGGCAGTCTGGCTGGTATCTGTTTCCTAGGAGAGGCAGGGCGCCCACACAGTGTGGCATGGCTCTCAGCACTGCCCCAGGATGGAGGTCTTCTAAGAGACTAACTATTAAAGCCACTGTGACTTAGCACTGAATGGCCGTACCCAGAACCAGCTTCTCCAGACGCTGCTGGGACATGCACTCAGGGGACCGAAATGCTGAGGCTAAAACCAGTCCCACGGCAGGAGAGATAAATGGGTGAGTTTTCCAGTTCCCAGGGAGTGGCCGGGCCTGGCCTTGCAGGAGTGACTGTAGTCTCACCCCAGGATCCCAGTTTGGGTCCCAGCTTCAGTTTCAGCGTTTCCAGTGGCAGTGACCTTTGCCCTCTCTCCTCTGGCTTTACAGATCCTCACAGCAAACCGTTTTTGTCCTTAAGGACTTGTCCTGGAAGCACAGAGTCATCTCCTTCCCAGCATGCTTCAGGGGGCACCTGCTACTTCCTGCTTAGTTTTAAATGACTGAAGCCCTGGTGTCAGGCTCTGACCACCCAGGGTAGGGATTACCTGTATCTCTGGCCTGGTCTTGGCTGCTTTGGGAGACCAAGCTCACAGTATTAAGTATTGGGGTGCCATGGAAAGCAGATCTTACTGTGGACTCTGAGCAGAATTCTAAGCTTAAATCCCATAGAGACCCCTTCGGGCCCTGGAGATAGTGGAAACCCTAGGGAACACTCCTCCTACCAGGCACATGCACTCCCACCAGTGAACCCCCATCAGCACACGCTTGACCTTTACTACCTGATTGGATGGTCACTTGTTGGGAAGGACTTGGGCAAGGAAGTTGTGGATTGTGGTGTGGGGATGAAGAATGCATCCTTTTCAGGGTACATTTTGGTGCTGGTGAGAGAGTCAGAGTAAGAAGAGTCTTTTATGAGTCTCAGGATGAGGCATATCTTGCTGTCAATCTGTGCCCTGGAAGCAGTGCGCGTCCTCGGAGCTCTGGGAATCTACCTGCCCTGTCTGATCCCATAATGTGTGTAGGAGACATGGAGTTCAGTTTCCAGACGTGGGCATGAAGCCCCTGACTCTCCCAGAGCAGGCCAGAGTGTGTTGCTGCCCCGGGGATCTCTGTACAAAGGGGTTGACTGAGTCACCGTGCGCTTTTGGACAGGATCCCCAGTGACTCATGTGTACAGCAGCATTTAGGCCAGACAGGCCAGACAATGGATACCCAGTGGAGATGGTCAGCTTGGGAAGGAGGCAGCTCACAGATGCGTTGGCTCCCTTTGAGTCACCACGTACTTCCCAAGCAGAATTGGGAGAGTGGGATGTCCTCCCCACTCAGGGCCTGTGTCTTTCCCTCCTAAGCACCAGGCTTCTTCTGATTTCACGGGGGCAGAGCAGGACGCACAGATTCACACACCCCTGTAGCTTTGCCATTCCTGGCTGTCACTAAGCTGCCCACTCCAAAGCAAGGCTGGGATGTCCAGGGCCAACGAGTCACTGGGCTAGGACTTCCTACACTGATGCCCAGGACTGTCTGTAGCCACACAGCCTCCAGGGTCTAGAGGACTTGCTGCAGATTGGAATGGCAGGAGTCAGCTGGGCGCACACCGAGTGTACATGCAGATCACCCAAAGAGTAAGCTCCCGGCTTGGGAGTTAGGGCATGTTCTGTGCACCCGACATAGAGGCCACGAGGAGCTACGCAGGGTGGGCAGTGGGGGCGTTCAGTTGCTCAGCAGGCAGTGCTGCTTCCAGGAACAGGCAGTCTTGGGACCTATGCAGGTCCTGTGTTAGCTCAGTAGCAATGGGAAGGAGCACTCACAGCCTTCCGTGTGCACCCACACATCAAGCTCACACTCCTGGGAAGGCTCAGACACAGTTGGACACACCGGCACACTTACATGCTTCCGTGCGGAGGATGTGCTCGCCCGAACAGCAGAGGTTATGGGATTCTGCTTCGCAACACCGGGGCTTAGGGTTAGGGCTAGGGTTATGCTTCCCTCAGTTCGTGGACCCTCTCGTTATGTTTTGCTCTATAGTTTCACCACTGGAGGTACTGCATGGTGTGAACCCTGGGTAGGGGATCCTGGGCAGGGAGGCCAGCAAGGGCCTGCTGTCCCTGATGGCCACATCCTCTAGGACTTTTAATGGTGGCTCATGTCTCATCTAAAAGCCAAACTCGTCTTCTGATTATGCTTTTTCTCTCTGGCCCCAGAACCCTGCAATGCCTTACCCTCTACCTAGGAATTCACACACCCTTGATGCTGGACAGCCTCTCTCTGTCTAGTTGCTGGAGTGTTTTATTGAGACTAAAACACACTGTGGGCTTTCCTTCCCAGTGACCATTAGGAACATGCTTATGGGGGTGAATGAAATCTCCAAGCCTACTGAGAGCTTCACTGAGCAGATGTTCCTGGGTGGGCACCGTGAAGCCAGCACTCTGACCATGCAATGATGCTTTAGGGCCCCTTCCCTGTCTCAGTCGACCATGTCTCACCAGGAAAGAGCTGGGCTCAAGTCCCCCTCAAGGTCTAGGGAGAAAGCCACATATGGCTGTTTCTCAGGGATGACTGTGGGACCCAGTAGCCAACCTTTCCCGCCTCTCCCAAGCACACTGACAGCTACCCCACGTCTTCAGCCCAGGAATGCCACGGAATCCTGTACTATCTTAGGCCCAGCTCCGAAGCCGGGTATATAAGGAATTTTAGAAAAAAGAAGAATGACTAAGAATACCTCCCCGGTGGCTCTCCTTCACTTCCTTAAGGGGTAATAACTCAGCCACAACCCAGCAGAGGGCACTTTCTTTAAATAGAGTGTTCTGATTCACAGGCGAAAAAGGGAAATAAATGTTTTCTTTTCATATTCGAGAGACATCCGTGGATGCCAGCTTCTTAAATGGTATTCTATCATCCGCCTCACACACTGCCCCAGTGACAGCCAGTGCCCATCCGGGCTCAGAATGCTGCTCGTGAGCCGACATGCGATTGCCGGCATCGCAGTGGCGTGAGAGGTCCCAGCAGAGCGGGAGGCTGGGGTGGAGGAGAAGGTGCTCTATGCCGGGCTTGGCTCGGACTGCCCGTGGCCCTCACAGCTGTCAGTGGAGCAGCACCTCCTGGCTCTTCTCTCTCTCTCTCCCCGATCTCCCGCCTTCTTTGTTTCCGTAAGGAAACCAAGTAAGGTCTGTGCTAACGGAAGCTCGCAGAGTCACCTGGGCTGACCGTGCCTGGCAGACTTGAGGAGGTGGGCCGCCACTCTGCAACTAGGCAGGAGGAAAGGCCCAGCCCTAAGCAGGGACTGACTGGGCACCTGCCCAGGTCCTCATAAAGCTCATTACTCCTAGCACAGCTGCCATCAACACATGGCTACCCTCCTTTGGCTGAGAGGAAACCAAGACTGAGGGTCCAAGGAAGCCAGACCCAACAAGCCACAAGCCAGGCAACGGTGGCTTGGTCACTTCCCCCCCCCCCCCCCCCCCGCCAGCTCCTGGGGCAGGAAGCTGACCTGCTGACAGAAGTGGAGAAAGGAAAGCCCAGTGCAGTGCCCACATTGCAGGGATGTAGGCCCCATAAGGGGGTCTGACTCTGCCTGGGGTGAGGCCCAGGCTGGGTTCCAGCAGAACCAGAACAGAATCCAGTCTGAGTCCTGGCATCTTTGGCTGTCACTTTCTCCTTAGAGCTGTGATCTCTTCTCTTGTAAAAACAAGTTCTCAGCCCTGCTCTGGGGACTGCAACTGGGACCAGGCAAAGACCACTTAGCGCTCATGGTATCTGGGACGGAGTTCTCCAGACCACAGGGACAGCTATCGGTCACCCTGAAGATGAGCATGAGGGTTCCACAACATCTTCCAGGATGCCCAGGGCCAAGTGGGCAGAAAGCAGAGGATGGGGTGTGTTCAGGCTCTGGCCCTGACAGCTGGTGTCTCGACCCCCCCATCCCACAGTGCACCTTGGGCTTAGAGTTTGAAGCAAACGCTAGAGAATTGTCCTGATACTCTCCCTATCCAGGGCGCTTTCAGAAATCGATTCTAGAAGCGTCTCTATCCACAGGGGTAGGATGCCTGTGTCGGGTCCCAGGAATCTCCATAGCAGCAGAACCTGAGGAATGGATACTTGGTACCTTTCTGCTTTGCTGCCTGCATCCCTCCCATATGGCCCTCTAGCTGCTACAGACAGATCCAGCCCAGGGTGTATGCTCAGTCAACATGGCTGTCCGTGTGCTGCTGGAACGAAGATACAGAAGGTGTGGAGGGTGCTGCCTGTGCCAGACAGGAAGTGGCATAGACACGATGCAGGGACTCAGTCTGCACCCCCAGGACCTGCACCAGGTGTAGCCTGGGTGGCTCTGGGCTGGTCTTGGAGGCGGAAAGCAACCAGACTGTAGTATCGCTCATTGGCACTGATTTCCAATTGCCGATTTCATAAGGAGCAGGGTGAATCAGGAGGGTGTCCCCCCCGGGGGTGGAACCCCAGCCACCATGCTGACATGTGTCCCTTCTGAGCACACCGTCCCCCTCCACACACGGCCAGACAAGAGCCCAGGCGTTCCAGGCCATCAAAGGTCTCCCTGGGCCGGGTTGAGATGTGAGCCTCAGGGCTCCCTCCACAGGCAGAGGGCAGCCTGGCCTGCTTACCAGCTCCTCCGTGGCCATGTCACCTGGCACAGGAATGTGCTCTTGGTTTGCCCCAGCCACCTTGGCGTCAGCCAAAGGCAAGGTGACGCTGCCACTCACAGGCCGCCAAGCGCCTCACAGTGCTCCTGAGCCTTTCTTTGCTCAGCAGCAGGCAGGCGGGAGTTGCTTGGGCCTGTGAGGGGCACCCTGTGCGGGTTCTCTCAGCCCCTGAGGATTGAGTTGTCTTTGGCTTTGTCCTGAATGAAGGCTGCAGCTATGTTTGGGAAAGTTCGTGCCAGAGTTGTCTCTTGTGGGGAGGCTGACCTACGTTCCCCACTGAAGCTTGGGAAACGGCAAAACTCAACCTCTTCCTGTGCAGCGGAAGGTTTACCCGACATGATCTGAACTTCCCTTTCACACTGGTTAAAAACTGTGTCAGGGACGGAGATACGGCCCAACTGGTCCAGGGCCCACTCATGGAGCTCTTGGTTCCCTCCCTAGTGCCATGTAGACCAGGTATGGTGGTATTTTCCTATAACCCTAGCACATGGGAGGTGGAAGCAGTGGCTTTGGAAGTTCAAGGTCATCCTTAGCCACATAGCAAGTTTGAGGCCAGCCTGGGCTACATCAGAGTCTTTCTTAACAAACAAACAAAAATCTATGTTCATTTTGGAGTCAGGACATCCCTAGGCCAGCCGAGGCTTGGACGGGGGGGGGGGGCACCCTGTACCGACTCCCTATCACCCGTAACACTGGATGTGGCCGAGAGCAAGACCCCCTGCGCACTCCGGCTCTGCCCTGTGCGCCAGCACTGGCCGGCTGTGTCGTCAATACTTGGTGAAGGCCTTAGCCTCCAGGGGGGCAGCACCGCAGCCCGGATCCTCCCGTCCCCAGCTGTACCCCTCAGCCAGCCTGTGCAGGGCAGGGCAGGGATTACCAGCCTGAGCAGGGCCACGGGAGCCACCTTTGTCTGCTTTTCAGGCTGTTTCCCCTTCTGGGCTAATGCCCAGTTTAATTGTACATCCCATTGTGTCATCCCTGTTCAATCATGTTCAAAAATACCTACATCCACTCCTTTCCCATTTAGATCTCTCCAAAGTCCATTCTGTCTTATCAGCACAGTAATTTCATGAGCAGAGCTAAGATTTCTGCCATTTAGGCCCCAGGCATTGTCTGACGCTGCGGCAGCTGAGATAAACCCTCACCCAGAACAAAGTCGAAATGACCTTTTACAAGTAGAAGCAGCCTTGTTTCCCTCTAGACTAATTTATCAGCCTTCGCTTCGGCCTCTGTGCTCAGCGGAGGCCCGAAAGAGTGCTGGGGAGGGTGGGGGGGACAGGGGATTAGGACGCTCGGCTGGCTCCTCGCTTTCAACAGGCGCCTCTGGAGCCCTTGGCTGCAGTGGACTCGGAGAGTGAGGGTAGGCCACAGGCTGGAGGACTCAGCCGGACGTGGGCTGACGAGGATAGAGAGGGCAAATCCTCTGGGTCTAGGTGCCCCGGAGAGATGGTCAAGACCTCCCCTGGCCTCCTTCAGCACTGAAATACAACTGAGTGCGCCAGAAAATAAAGACAAGTCAGAGGTCACGGGTGACCGGAGTTCCCCGCCCCGGGGTCCACCTGGGTGTGCAGATTCCCAGCTCCAGGATTCTGCCCACTGAGCTCAAGCCAACTCTGACCTCCGTGAACCTCAACCCTGCCCCCTCCATGAACAAGTACCCAAGAAAGACTGTTTGGGCTCCCAGACTGACTGGGTTTACAATTCTAGAAGGTTCCAGTAGGCCTGTCTGCTACAACTCAGTTCACTGGCCCCTTCAGATATTAGCATCCCACAGAGTGGGTGTCTTGTGAACCTCATGTGCGTGAAAATCAGGGAAGTGCCATAGCCAGAGGGTTACCTGGACACAAGACATTCCAGGACTTCGTGACCTGAGCTGTGGGCAAAGGGTGCCATTCTGCTGGTCCTGGCACCTGCTCACTTTGCAATGTGTCCTGTACTATATTTGTAGAGAGACCACTGGTGACCTGTTCTCCAGTTTGAGCCTTTAAGGGAAGTTCTGCCCTTATCACTTTGAGAGGACGGCTAAGCAGGGTTCTGAGACAGGAGCTCACGCTTCCTCTCCTGCTCTTGCCACCAGGCAATGTCCACAGCACATCTGTTTCTCCTTGTGCAGGCATAGGACTCAGCCCATATTTCCAACACTTTGACTCTAGCCCAGAGCCTAGGGAGGCAGCGCACTTATACCACCACTGAGTCAGGACCTGGGGTGAAGGAGGAAGGTACAGGAGCTTGTGTGGATCCTTCCAAGCTGCTTGCTGCAGAAGATGCCAATTCTAGACTCTTCAACCAGAGGCCAAGGTTTAGGATGCCATCCCATATCCTTCTGCGTCTGCCCTTGAGTAGAGTCGGCTTTCCCGGTACTGTCAAAGCCGATGGGTAATTCTAGAGTAAGTCCCCATCTCTCTGCAGCATCGCTGAGCTGCACATGCAGTCCGGACTTGCAGAGTTCTGACTCAGCTGGGGCAACCCTGTTCTTCTGGTAGCAGGGGACATCTTTTAGTGAAGTGTCCCCACTGTCTTCAGGCTGAGGTCAGAGGGCCTCTCAGCTTTTCTGGGCTTCAAGGGGACAGTGCTTCATGTAGCCCAGACTGACCTCACACTCACTATGTAGCAGATATGATTCTCCTGCCTCCTCCTCCCTTGGAGAGGCAGGGGGAGGGGGGAATGGCAATCGTGCACCACCATATCCAGATTATGTGGTCCGGGTGACCAAACCCAGGGCTTCGTGCCTGCAAGGCAAACAAAAGCTTCCAAGGGCAGTGACTGAGCACTGTAGTAGGGAAAGGGAACCATGACCTTCTCCAATGGTGGAACTCAAGATGCAGTGTCTGGGGTCTGTCCCTCCTGTCGCTACCCCACCTGTTGGCAAAACTCTCTCCTGATGAAAAGCAGAGCCCAGGTGTAAGATGCCAGAGTCTCAGCGGCAGGTCTCAGTGCTGTGGAGGGAGAAAGGTGACTTAGACTCTGACTCAGAAGGTGCTACTGAAACCCTGGGCAAGCCACTGAAGTCTCTGGACCTCAGTTTCCCCACTTCCTCAATAGGGACAGTGAAATAAATTATCTAGAGATTACAACCTAGCTTGAATTCTGATGCTTCCTTGTTTGTATTATTTATTTTTTCTCAAGGCAAGAGTTTCCCTCTGTAGCCCTGGCTGTCCTGGAATTCACTCTGTAGACCAGGCTGGCCTCTGCCTCCTAAGTGCCACCAGCGCCCGACTTTTGAATTCTGATGCTTAAGAGTGTGGATGTTTCCTTGATGGAATCTGAAATAAAGTCCGTGACATTTCACTGTGGCTTCCTCCAAACCTTTGCTCCTGCCTTGAGCTACTCCTTCCCTGATGAAGCACCCGCTGGGGTCACAGAGGTATCCCCAGCAAATAGACCCAACTCCCTATGGCCTCCTTCCTGAGGATTTGGAAAAAGCTGCTCTCTGAAAGATGTCCCTGGACCATAGGACGATTCTTGAAGAGTCCGGGCTGAGGGGTGGGTTGTGGCCTTCGCTGGGAACCTGCAGACAGTTTCTCCGATACCTGAGATAAGTTTGGCAAATCGTGATCTTGCTGCCCAGTCTTTGTGGTTTCCAGAGTCATTAGTGTTCCTTGGCGCAAAGGCAGCTAACGGCATAGTGGGAATGTCTGATCCTAAAGCACGCGGCCAAGGCAGATACCGGTTTTGGAGACCTGAGGCTGCTGTGGCAAACATTGAGCTGTGTCCTGGTTCTTTTCTTCTCTTTTCAAACATTGTGTGTGTGTGTGTGTGTGTATTTGCCGGCATGTGTGTCTGTGTACCGTGTGCAGGTAGTGCTCACAGAGGCCAGAAGAGGATGTTGGATCACTTAGAACTGAAGGTACCGATGGTTGTGAGCTGTCATGTGGGTGATAGGAATCAAACCTGGGCTCGCTGGAAGAGCAGACAGTGCTCTTAACTGCTGAGGCGCCCCTCCAGTTCCTGATTTCCATTTCCTAACAGGAAGCCCTCAGGCTGAAGGAAAGGACACTATATACATCCTAAGTCAATCTGTCTCATTGGCAGAGGCCGGCTCAAAATAAGACCATATTCCCAGGTGCTGGAGGTTTGGGCTTTGGTGTTCAGATTGGGGCAGGGCACAGGTCAGCCTGTAACAGATCCCTAAGGGGTCATCTATCTGGACTGAATAATTCTCAAGTGGAAGGGATGACCAAAGATGGTGCAGACTTACACTTAAGCCAGAGTGTCCCGCCGCCATGACTCCCAAGACCCCCGGGACCCAAGGAGTGAACGTACCTGGTCTAGGTAGAGGTGTGTGCAGTAGTTCAGGAGTGGTTAAACTTACTACTGATAGCAAATGACATCGAGGCCATGCCTGGCTATAACAGGAACATACTATTTTAGTGTTAATGTTTTTATTAGATTTTATTTGTTTTATTTTATGTAGATTAAGTGTTTTTCATGCCTAGTGCCCATGGAGGTCCGAAGAGGTAGTTGGAGCCCCTGGACCTGGAGTTCTAGATGGTTATGAACCACCAAGTGGGTGCTGAGACTCTGCAAGGGCAGCAGGTGTTCCTGCTCACTGAGCCATCTCCATAGCCCCCAGGGTTAGGGTTTTGATCCAGTTCCTATGTTATATTAGCAACTAAATGTCACTGTAGCACCCTGGGGTTCCTGGTCCCTGGAGAGTTCTAAAAATTCTCAGTTAGATAGGAAGATTGGCTTGTGGGTAAGCCATGGGATATGGATTTTCAAGGTAAAGATAGAAAGGAATCTCAGATTCATCTCTGGTTCTGAGTTAGCATGTGAGAGGAAAACACCCCATCCAAGGACAAATGCAGGAACACCCCAATTCCTGCTGGCCAGGTAGAGTCAGCTAGCGGAGTCCAGACAGCCTATGGCAAGGCGGGGGAAACAGCAGAGACATGGCTGTTTCTTCATCGTGGCCTTTAGAGCTGGTGCTTTCCAACAGGGTTCTGACCTGCTGGACATCAGTGCGTCGTGTCCATGCCTGCTGACCGCTCGTCACGCCTGACCCGCAGTGTGTGACGCTCAGCCCTGAAGGCTCTTGGGTGTCTAATTCAAAAAGGAAATGGTTAAAAAAAAAAAAAAAGGGCGGGCAGACAGGAAAAGAGTGGAAAGGGAGTGGGGCCCAGCAGTTGGCTAATTGGAATGGGGGACCCCTGTGTGGGGGGGCTGCTAGGCCTGGACAATGTGCTCCGGAACGGGGGGCTGAGAAGGCCCGGTGGGATTATGATCGAATTAGTTGAAGTCAGAAGCCCCCTGAATGAGGTAAAGAAGGGAAGGGGAAATGAAGGTCCTGGCATAATACTGTCTAAATGAGGGGCCCCATTCACTGCCGTGAAAAGCCTGGGACTCCCTTTCTTGGGGAAGCGACAGGCAGGCTCACTTTTGTTTGGCTGGAGGCGGGGCGCCCTGAGGACATACTTACCTACTGCCAGTGACAAGCACAGAAGGAAAATTTAAAATAATCCCAGGGCTGGCAGTGGGAACCCACAGGCTCCAGACAGTCTTCTGAGCCTCCCTTGGTCCCCAAGTTCACAGGGGTTCACCATTCAAAGAGACCCGCCCCAACCTCCAGGTCACCAAGTTACACCGTGTAAAAGTTTGAGATTCCATGTAGCTGGCTGTACAGTAAAGAGACACCTTAAAAGTTGTATCGGACAAAAACCTGTTATCGGAATCAGCAATAAAATTCTATCAAATGCAGACGCGGACAGGCCCCGCACCTGAATGGCAAAAATTCGAGTGAAAGAAAGGAGCTTAGCAAAACGCTATGCTCAGTAAATACTCGTTGGATTCATATATTAATTAATTTTCCAGATGAGATTTGCCTAATCCATTTTTTAAAGAAAGTGAGGATTAAGAAGGAATCCTATGGCTGGGGAGGCTGGCGGAAGAGATGAAAGGCTGTGCGTGCGTGAGGTTTGGGGCCCAACCCTCCTGAGGTGCAGCAGGCAGGCCTGCTCTCCTGGGCTGACCTTCAGTAATACCCTGTTACGCAGCCCATTGGCCACTGCAGCCGAGTTCTGCCACTGCGGAAGGACAGGGTTCCCATGCCCCGCCACAGTGTCCAGCGACTGCCCTTGGGAGCTTGCAGCTCCACTGGAGCGGACTCCCCTCCCCCATATCCTCTAACCCGCGAGCTCCCGTCACTTCCGCCCACTCATTAGTGAGATCCAGCACGGTCCTTCCTGAATATTATCTTGCAGGTAATTTTAGGCAGGGCGCTGCAAACGGGTTCGGGGCTAGCAATTCCCCTCTTTGCCATCACCGGTAGCCACACAGAGGTCCCATCACATGCTGTCATCTCCATATCCTTAGCTACAGAGTGAGTGCATGGTGACCTTGGAGTGACAGCACCCTAACATGGGTCAGGGGTACACACTGGTCTGGACTCACCCCTGCAAACTTGATTGACAGCCCCATAGGGCTATGCAGGTCCTGTTTAGGAATGACCTCAATGGACAGTGAACTTGGGATCTATTCCTAGGAATGAGAGAGCTCCAGTGTATACACAGCTCCCTGGCCTCTGGGATCATCTCTGTCACAGAAGATACAGCCAACACAGAGCCTCTCTAGGGAACAGAGGCACCCCAGAAAGCCCCTGCAACTCTGTGAGTGGCCTGACTGTGTGCTGAGGTGGAAACTAGACAGTTTCTAAGGTGTTTTTCTGACCCATATCAGGGAAATTGCTCTGGAGATGCTCAGTCTGTCCCACCACCCAGGTCCCCCTACTGAACAGAGTCCCAGCATTCCAGCCCAAGTCTGTCCTGTCCAGTCCTAGTGACATCAGAAGTGGAAGGAGGCGGGGATAGCTTTCTGAGCTCCGTGAGTCTCTATGGACAGTTTTGCCAACAGGCAGGAGAGCGACAGGAGGAACAGACCCCAGAAATTGTGTCTTGAGTTCCATCACTGGGGAAGGACATGGTTCCCATTCCCCACCACAGTGCCCAGGTACTGCCCTTGGGAGCTTGCAGCTCTACTGGACTTCCCCCCCGCCCCCCCTCTGAATGAATTCCAGACACATTCTGGCCCTTCCCAAGTCTGTGTGTGAGCTTCCACACAATGCTTTCGTGAAGAGCCATACTGTCCTACACGCACACAATTGCTCAAACCCTTCACATGCTCTTCCTCCCTCCCTTTATCCTTGCTTTCCTTCCTCCCTCCTTTCCTCTCTGTCTCCTTCCCCCATACATACACACACACACACATGCACATACACACACGCACACATACACAGGCACACATACACAGGTACACACATACACACACACATATGTACACACACACGCACACACATGCACAGGCACACACACGTACACACATACACATATACACACATACACACACACGTACACACATACATACACATAGATACACACACACATGCACATACACACACACACACATACACACGCACACATACATACACATATGTACACACACACGCACACACATGCACAGGCACACACACATGTACACACATACATATATACACACATACACACATGTACACACATACATACACACACATGCACATACACACACACATACACAAATGCATACACACACACATATGCACACACTCATGCACGCACATGCACAGGCACACACACACATGCATAGGCACACATACGCAAACACATACGTACACATACATGCACACACATGCACAGGCACACACACATACACACACATACACACATACACACACACATACACACACACATGTACACACACACACACATGCACAGGCACATACACATACACACATACACTCACATACACACACACACACACATGCACACACATGTGCGCACACACACACACGAATTCATGGCTGAGGTTCTGCAAGGAACTAGTATTTTATGGTGAGCTGGACCAAACACTTTGGGGCTGATGTCCAACCCTGAATCCTAGATGTGGGTGAACAACGTCTATGCATCTCAGGAAGTGTGACCATGAAAGCCACCCAGACAAGCCCACCACTGGCCAGCGTTCTGAATGTATGTGGAGACTAATACTGACACAGCGTGGACCCTGGTGGGCCTGGAGGGAGGCTGGGGGCAAGAAGGTGGGCGAGACGTCCTTGGTATGTAGGCATGGGCAGGGTAACCAGGAACTGGGGCTGCAACCAAGGACTGATGGGTCCTCCGAGAGGCTTGTGTGCTGCCCGAAGTGGGATTCAGGGGCCATTACACTGCCCGCGAGTCTCACGGTAGCTGGTGTCCAGGGCGGGGAGAGTGGAGATTGTACCCTGATGGAGGCCTCAGGGACACAGAGCCCGCTAGCCAGCATCCTGGCCAGCGACCTCCAGGAGGGCTATGAATGCAGGCTTTGCCTGAGGCCATCTGGTCCTCCTCCAAAGAAATCCCTATCCATAAAGCTTGAGTTTTAGTCAAAAGACACCTAGTCAGTCTCACCCCCATATACATCTCTCCGTAGTGACGATGTGCAGGACTAGGGCTGTTTTTGAAGGATGAACTTTCTGCTCCCGATGGCTGAACACCGTGGATGGTGGTGGGAGGCAGGGAGGATTGCTTTCTGAGCCCTGTGCACCTGCATGGACAGTTTTGAAAGAGAAGAAGGAACTTTAGTTAAAGCACCACCTGGTGAACGCTGATGAAGGTAACCCGCTCTCTGAGAACACCGCTCACTCAGTGGCAGCGGCCACAAGCCCTCTGCCCGGTTCTCCAGCCTCCTGCCCCCTCTCTTTGCCCTGCCTGACGCCTGTCAACAGAAAGACTGTCTCTTACAGTCAAATACACACTATCTGAGCATGACAGCAGCTGTATTGTTGGGGGGCGGGCACCATGCGATGTACCGTCTTCCTGGGGATCGACGGCAGGCTCTCCCTCCCTGGGATCAAGTTCTGTTCTTTATAGCTCGTGTCCCGAGGGCAGAATTTTCTAGATAATTGTGAGAACAGGCTTTGCCCAAGGCCACAGATCTGTTTCCATCACTCCAGAAGAAATTCTTAGTCATCAAGTTCAAGTAGCAGGTGGCGATTAAGGCGAGGCTGCCTGTAGGGTTGCTCTCTCCTGCAGAGGCCTCTGGAATTCCAAGGAACTTGAAGAGGTTTGCCCTTGGGGACACACCTCAGCCCATTTTCATAAAGTGGCCAAACCATACTGGGCAGAACAGGCCTAGGCTTGACGTAGCTCTGCCACTGTTGACTTGGTGGCCTGAAGATGTTACTATGCTACCTCAGTCTGCCTATCTGTAAAATGGTCCTGGCATACCAGAGAGACTGCCTGACTCAGCACCTGCCCCGAGGTTCTGTAGGTCTGTCTGCAGCCCACCAGGCCAGGCTCCACAGTTTACTAGGGTTCTTCTCTTGGGACCTCAGAGAGAGGCGAACCTTCTTTGCCTGTTTTTTTTCCTACTGACACGTGGACCTGGAGAGTCTCTGCTCTGTGCCTGTCACCTGTATGCCTCACCCATTAAGCTATGATAGATAGCAGATCACCCTGCTGGAGGCCACAAGGTCAATGATGGAGCTAGCCTCCATGTCCCCTCCCACTAGAAGCTTCCCAGCCCCTGTGGGCCCCATAAACAGGCAGGTGGTTTCTGAGAGCTGAGGGAACCTGCCCCTTCCACACAGATTAGTGTAGGAAAATTGGCATTCCTTGGGCTTGTGGTGGCTCGTTTGAAGTGTTCCGTGCTGCTCCCTGCTTCTCGGTCATGGAAGTAGGTTTGTCACCAGTCAGGGTGTTTCCACTCACAAGAGTGGGTTAGTAAGCAAACCAGTGGGTATTCTGAAGGCCTCTGAGGAATGCTCTGTGTTCCTGCATGTAGACTGGTGTTGGGGGGGCCTCAGAATGTGGACTCAAAAATACGGGAAAGCGTCGGTTCCAAGGACAAGAAAGAGAATTAATCATTTATCTGGTAGACGCTCATGCCTGAATGGAAAAGGAACAGGCTGATAAGGAGACGGAATAAATCATAGATTGGGATTTATCAAGCAGGCTCAAACATGACTGGAGTCCAGAGAATGCCCCACCTTTCGCTCCAGGAACACAGTTCTCTGCCCGGACTCTCACGCTTGCTCAGGGTAACTTTGGACAGACTGGGGTCAGCCCACACCCCCCTTTCCATGGAGAAATTAGTAAGGTCATGTTCACCCATGTGTATCCTGGAAGAAGCAGACAGGACAGAGGGAACAGGAAGCCAGGGTTAGGCCTGGCGCAGGCTGGTGAGCTGCCCTGGCCCCCCTCCTACAGATGTGCAAAGGAAGCTCTCTGGTAAGTGCATGTGGAAGCTGATCTTCTCTCTGTGGAATGATCTAGAACCTCAGCTAATATGATTGATAGTCAATGCCACCTCCTGCTTGGGGTGGGGGTGGGGTGTCGGGTCAGCAACCAACAACAGGGCAAGGCACAGGTCTTGCTCCTGCTTACAGAATCGCTCTCTTAGTTGGCAGGATGTGTCTTATCCTGAGTGTCTTCAGGTTTCAAAACGGTCAGGTGAATAGGATGGCAAGGCTCTAGAAGCATACCCACCCCCACTCGCTTCCAAAGCATACCCACCCCCACTCGCTTCCAAAGCCAACTAGGAATACCAGGCTTACCCTAGTGTTTATTTTCATGGACAAGACTATTAATTGAGCCTGGAAAATCTGGTGATGCGTCCTAGGGACCTCTGCAAGAAGGCACTTGGACATCCTCAACTGTTAATGTAACTTTAGTTTGAAGTTGCTTATGCCTAGACATGCCACATCGAACTAATGCCTGCATTTAGAATTCTGTGGCACATTCAGCTGATGTGTTCCCATTGTGAGCCTGAGGGGGAGCGAAACAACTTGAGTAGGTAGCTGGCCTCCCTGCAGCTCTCAGAGGCTTGTACCTTGTCCATAGGCGTCATTCACTTGATCCCTCCAGCTCTGAGCTGCTGGGATGAGCAACACTTTCTATGAGGCAGTGGGGAAACTGAGGCCCGGGAAGGTGTGAGACACTTGAAGCCAGTCTTCTGACCAGAGGCTGCAGCTCTGGCAGACTGGCCGGAAGTGAGTAGGCATCTTAGCGAGGGCGCTTTACTTTCAGTTCTGACTGGCTCGGTGTGTCCCCGAGGCCGCTGATAACGTGTATCCAGGGCCGTGTAGAGGGAGCTGGGATTCCGGAAGGTTCACGGCGACTGTGTGCCGCGGGGTCAGATGGGGGTCACCTATCACCGACCTCTAGGTGGGCACCCGGTTCTCTTCTCCTTCATAAGATATCCACACCTAGTTGCTTTTCAGTGTCTATTTCCTTATTCATCCGTTACAGTGCCTCCGTTCGTTAGACGTTCTCATAAGCTGATGCGTATAGTCTCTGTCTAATTATTCATTAGGTGTTTATTAATTAGTGAACTCAGTGCTTCTTCGCCTTTGCATGCTTGTTTACTTGCGGTTTGTTCGTTTAGTGTTTAATTATGAGCTTCCTCTACGTGCTTACGTGGATCTCTGCGCACGTGTGTTAGCAACACAGTTGCTGTCTTCTAAAGGTTCACCCAGGCGCTCGCCCTAGTTTTGTGGATGAATTTGCCGATTCGCTCATCGCTACGCAGCCAGAGAGCTGTTGGGTATCTGTCCGTCTGAGATATTTGTTCACAAACTCCTCGATGCAGTATTTCCCCGGCTCCGTACTAGGTGTGTGTGTCACACCCATCCGCCAGACGCCATGTTGGCTTGTCATTGGCCTCTCGCTCGTGAGGGCTCAGGGCCGCCACCTCCCACCTGTTCTGTCGCCGATTCTTAGGTGTCCGGGTCAAACTGTCAATCTAAGTAGATCTGTCTTCCACCGTAAGACGAAGAAAGAATCAGTGAGCATCCGGCGGGGACGGGGCTTGAAAAGCTGTGGGCTCAACCTGGGGTGATGCAGACGTTAGCTGGGTTCCAGGAGAAAGCCAGTTTGGCTTGCAAGGCACCTGGTTGGTAGAACTGGGGTTCAGCTGACCTGATTCCTGAAGGCACGTGTCTTCCTTGGGGCTGGGACTTTGTCACAGAGGCCCTAGTCCCAGACTTGGTCTTGTAAACTATGTGGAGCCGTGCGCCCCACTACTACCAGGGCCAAGCCAGCACTGGTTCTCAGAGCAGAGAATCCCACAGGCTCCAAGGCTCCTGTGGCCGTGAGGGAGTGTGTGAGCTGGGCAGGCGTGGGTAGGGTCTTCTGCTGGAGGCCTCTGGGCCCGGAATGGCAGGAAAGATGGAGCGACATGAAAGAGGAGACAATAAATAGCTCCCTACCTTGCTTTGATAATGGGCGAGCTCTCTGGATTGATTAATCCTCACGTTGCCTTTGGAGCTTCAGTTTGGGAGTGACAGTAACGAGGCTCCCGAGGACTAGGCTAATTTGCACGCCATTCACCAGCTCCTGAAAACCCATCAGGGCTGCGGAAGAACCGCGCGGCGCTTGACCTCCTTCAATGGGAGAGTGATACGCTGGGAAAGGGGCCAGTGTGCACAATGCCCCAAAGAGCAAATTGGCCGAGCTTTGTTCTCCGGCCTCCCTTCCTCTTTCATGCAGCCCGGGGTTAGTTAAGCTCCTCGTTGTCCCACAGGGGATCAGGGCTTGGGTCACCCTTGGCTGCCTTTTCAGGTGATCCTGACACCCCCGCCCAGTGTGTGGAGGAGGGGTACCCCCAAGGATCCTCATCCTTGCTCACCAAGTGCATGCAGAGGCACCCACGCTCCTCCTCTCCCTTACCTGTCCCGCTCTGTCATGGAAGGCACTAGCCTCTCCCATTGCTGGAGACGAGGGACATTCCTGGCAGGTTTTGAGCCCCAACTTGGTCACTGTCTTATTTGTCACCGTATAAGGGCTCTAGCACATTGGAACGAATGAGATGGGGTATTTTTATGGTGCCCACCAGGTTCTCATAGCTACCTGCACACAGAGACGCCCTGTTCTCTCTCCTCAGTCCCACCTTCTCATCCCCTCCCTCGGAGTTGGCCTCCGTGAACTACGGTTGAGATGTGTCCTCCGTGGTGAGATATCACTGGAGCCTTTTGCTGGGTGGAGTCCCTGAGCCTTCCCTTGCTGCCTTTCTCCATGGGTGCTCCCACATATGTGTATAGAGACCCTGTGCTGGCAGACTCACGTGCGGGGCACTCGAGGGCCTTCCTGGAAGTGGGAAGGGTTCTCACTTCAAGAAAGGCCTGTCCCCATACTCCCTGTACTTGCTTCCCTGGATGGGCTCCACTTGTGAGAGTGGTCTCAGGTCATACCCTGCACCACCACAGCCCCCATTCGCCAGAAGGGCGCCAACACCAGCAGCAGCAAACACAGAGTTTTGGATCCCCAAACTAGCCAGTGACCACCCCTATTCAGAGATGGGAGGGAAAGAAGTAACCAGCTACCTCCCCAAATCTGCATCAGTCAAACACGGCAAGCTCATCCAGTCCAGTCTCGGGCACGTGTTTTGCTTAATTTGCTGACACATAATCCCAACTGTCTTGTTGGGGAGCGGGGTGTTGTACACAGGGTGGGGCAGCAGGGTCGCAGTACTGGGACGACCGTAATTCCTCAATGCTTCTCACCGCTGGGAGGGGATACGCTGGGTTTCATTTGAGGAGTCTCTCAGGGGCTTTCCTTGGGGCTCAGGTTCTCTAAGCACCCCTCACCTCAGGACTGGGTATCCATGGTAGATGCACTGAACACTCTGCCAGAGCACACCCTTCCAAGGGGGGCTGTGCTGTTCACTGAGGAAGTGGGATTTCCAGGACACTGTGATCTCTTGAGGTTGCCCACAAACAAGGTCACCAGCAGGGCTGGCGGCCAGGACTCTGTGGGCCAAATGCTGCCCTCCTGGGAGGCCTGGCCACCCCCCATTAATCCTACAGTTCCAGATCTTTATCGGGGCACACTGCCTGGGACATTAACTCGGAAGCATGCAGGTGACAGGGTGTGCTCTGAACCAAATGGTGCAGCCAGGGGAAAAGCACCAGACAGGTGTCCATGTCCCGAGGAGCTGTGTAAGACAGATCTGAAGCCTGCATCTCCTACCTTACCACAGCCCGTTGTGTCTGGAGGTCCCGTGACTGGCCTGTCAGAAATATGTCCCTATGAAATGCTCGTTACAGAGGGAAAGCATGACAAGTAGAAAAAGATTTCCTACTAGATATAATCTAGAAACTTCTAGAACAGGCGGGCAACTTCCAGGCACCCCTCTTTCCTTCTAAGCAAGTAGTGCTGGGTTTAAATGGTGCCGAGCAGCGCAAGTGGTGGAGGACTTGGGGAGCTTTCCAGAAGGACACCCTGTCGTCTTCTGTGGGCCTAGACCCCGGGCTGTAGACCAGACCCACCTCCATAGAAACTGAGGGGAATGACTTTTCCTGAGATGAGTGTCACCCTCAGAGGCAGATGCGGCTCCTTCTTCACTTGGCATAGTGTGGTGGCTCTGTCGAGCAGACAGATGTCTATGGGCAGAAGCCAGCCTGACCGCCGAGCCCCAGCAGAGCAGAACTTCCCTAGTAGACACAGGCCTAGAAGCCCCCAGAGCCCCTGTCTCCATCAACTTGTGAATGTCCTGATCTGTTATTGAGGTCTGTATCCTGTGCCTGGTCCCCCACAGGTTCCCTCCCATGGCTGGAGGCTGAGTAGGGATGCAGAAGCAGTTAGGGAACCCTGACAACCCTAACAACCAGTCTTCCAGCACAGCAGGACTTTTCTACAGTGGCAGGTAGCTTATGAATCGTGTCAGGAATCTGACTGGCTCCACCCACAGGACAAGGTCCATCAGGCTTCCGAAAAGCAGAGCCACTTGGGAATGGGGTCATTCCGGGTTCAGACCCCTGCTGACAGGAGAGAACACATTGGGGAAGGTGGGCCCGAGGCTGGAAGGGCACCCAGAACCACCCTATCCAGTGTTCTAGCGCGGTGGGACCTCCATCCTTCCTCTACCGGCTGGGCAGATGCCTGACAGGCAGGTGGGCACCGGCCCAAGGACCCTCACCCTGGCACGCTGTCTTCACGGACCTGTGGAGTCACCCATCCATCAGTGCTGGTGGTGCTGAGGCCACACTTCCCCTTCTGTCCTTTCCCACTGGGCGTGGAGGGGCGGCCGGGGCCTTCTCCCTGCCAGCCCCTGCCCTCCTTCTCGGATGCCCTCAGGTCCCGGTCCCCCCTCGGCTCTCACAAATTCTGCCCGTGTCCGCACCCTCATTAATCAATGTCAGCGCGGCGTCGGCAACAAGGGCCGCATTCTTCCTCGGCCCTCAGCCTCTTACATCCCATTGTTCCGGGCCGATTCAGATGGCAAGAAAACAGCCCATGCAGCACATAAAAGAGATGAGGCAAAAATGAAAAGAATCAGGGGGAGAAAAAAGAGGAGGCATTTTCCCCCCGAAACACTCGAATAAATACTCAGCAATGATAATTTAAATTATTCATACATTTATGAAAACATCCATTGAAAGCCCCAGTGTATGATGCTCTTTGTCTCTGTCTCTTGTCTCTTGTCCGGGATTAATCTTTACTGTAACTCGGGCCGGCCGTGCCCCCCTCACAAAGGCCACACTCTCTTTCCATGGGAAAAATGTGTCCGCATATCACAGTGAAACGCTGGGGGAGAAATTAGTGCTGATGTGGCAGATGCCCGGCTGGCCCTTGAGATCTGGGACGGGCCATGTCCAAATAGCGTCCCACCGACAAAGAGCGCTGAGCAGTTCTCACGTTGTAGTCACGCCGGTGACATCGTGCCTCGGGGCTGGGAGGCAGCAGGGGCTGCTGCAGAGGGGAGTCCCATGGAGCATGCGTGCCCCTGTAGCCCTGGACCGCATGGCACTCCCACCCCAGGAAGGAGCCGCAAAGGCTGTCGCCATAACGGCCTGCCTGGGAAGGATGGTTCGGGCACACTCCACCAGGGTCCACCGGCTGACGGGCTTCGGGGGGATCTGAAGTGGCTCTTGGCAAACTGCTGCTCACAGTCCTATAGCAGGTGACGTGGAGGGTTGACCCTGGAGGAGGGGCCGCCCGTGGTCCTGTCGTTTGGTCCCTTCTGGCTGCACAAAACAAAGTCAGGTCCAAGCCAGAGACATTTGAACTGTGAAGTATTACAGAAAGCGAGACTTCACCAGGGGCCAACAGCGTAGAACTGGAGCGGACAGATTCCTGATTATCGTCTCCCTGAGCCCATCACACTGACATCCTCACCTGGCTGCTCCTCTGTCTCCCAGCCCATCCACGCCTTTCCCGGGCGATGGCCAACCACAACTGGGCTCAGGCAAGGCTTCCTCCTGTGATTAATCTCAAAGTCTATTGCTTTTCCTGTTGGAATGTTGCAAAGACAGAAGAGAGACACCTATACCTGGGCCAGGAATGTCACCCCTCTGATGTCTTCCCTCCCAGGAGCCTTGATTGGTGCTTTTTGAAGTAAAAACAAGCATTCGAAGGTATTTTCGAAGCTTGTTCCAAAATGGGATTTCAAAAGCGCCAGTACAATTATCCCCAATGCTGTCTTCCACAAGGAAGCTGGGCTTCTGGGTTTTGAACTAACCAGCAATGATTGCTTCCTGCTGGAAATAGCCCAGGGAGGCCTGGCCTTTGGCGCTGCATGGCCAGCTCATCAGCACGGAGTTCAGGGTTTGGTGAGCATAGAGATGAGCTGCTTTGCAGGGGGCTGTTCAGAGACTCCCTTGTTCAAAAAGCAGTACCATGATATTTGGGCTGCTGCCCCAGCCTCATCCAGGCTTGTTCGGTCTGGAATGGAAACAGGACCCCAAGGGAACAGGCCTCTATGCTGGATTTATGGTCTTTCTGGCTCGGGCCAGGTCAGAACCAGAGAAGAAAACCGTTCCTTTCACTCCTCACTTTGGATCACAATGAAGCTTGGGAGCCCCAGGAAATGGAATCCAGCCCCTTTGAATTTGGCAATTGCACAGTTTGCGTTAGCTCAAGTTCTCGGGCAAACGAAGGGGCGCTCCAGTCCACGGCAGCCAAGCTGGAGACTCTAGAGCAAGATATCCTACTGAAGTCTCTCACTGGTTCCAGCTGCAGCTGCCCGGCCTTAACTGCTGGAAGAAGCAGCCTGGTTTCTTGTGATCTCTGCAGGCTCCTGCCTACAGCTATCAAGGGTGCTACCTGCATTCTGCCGCCCATACCCCCACCCCACTGCAGAAAAGTAGAGGCTGGGGTGCCTCCTATCTCATTGGCCTGCCCCATCCCGTCACCAATGTTGGGGTCTTGGAAGGCAGCCAAGTGCAAGGCAGGGGACATTCTTCATCCAGCATCAGCAGGGCCAACCCACTGCTGCCACCTTCCCTGTCTCTGACAAACACTGTGAAGTTAGGGAGATGTGATCCCACTCGTGGAGAGCCTCAGAAGCCACAGTGGGACCCCGTGGGGGCCAGTGGCTCTCAGCAGGGAGCCCGAGGCCTCGGAAGCCACAGTGGGACCCCGTGGGGGCCAGTGGCTCTCAGCAGGGAGCCCGAGGCCTCGGAAGCCACAGTGGGACCCCGTGGGGGCCAGTGGCTCTCAGCAGGGAGCCCGAGGCCTCGGAAGCCACAGTGGGACCCCGTGGGGGCCAGTGGCTCTCAGCAGGGAGCCCGAGGCCTCGGAAGCCACAGTGGGACCCCGTGGGGGCCAGTGGCTCTCAGCAGGGAGCCCGAGGCCTCGGAAGCCACAGTGGGACCCCGTGGGGGCCAGTGGATCTCAGCAGGGAGCCCGAGGCCTCGGAAGCCACAGTGGGACCCCGTGGGGGCCAGTGGCTCTCAGCAGGGAGCCCGAGGCCTCGGAAGCCACAGTGGGACCCCGTGGGGGCCAGTGGATCTCAGCAGGGAGCCCGAGGCCTTGGAAGCCACAGTAGATCCTGCGGGAGTCAGTGGCTCTCAGCAGGAAGCTTACAGCATACTCTTCCTTCCTCTCTGGTTCATACTTTTTCCTCTCTTGTGGGGGTCCCCCAAGGCCTTTCATTTGGATTTCATATTCACATAAAGACATCAAGAAAAGATCCTAGCAGAAAGAATTATTAGGCATGGCTGTCAAAAGCTTTATCAGAAAAGCATGAGGGAGGGCAGAGGCTCAGTAACCCTTCATGTGCTGGCCTACAGCCTGGAATTCCTGACCAGCCCTGGACATGGAGTGCGGGTCTATATACATAAGGCTAGGCCATGACATGTGTGTGTACAAGTACCCAGTCAGCATGTACTCACATACATGCACGTATACACGCATGCATGCACAGGTGGATGTGGATGAACCTGTTTATTGACAGACTTCTGAGATGTGGCTCCCTGGCTTTGGGTCCAGGCAGTCCTGTCAGGCAATGACCTTGGCTTCTCCATCTGTTTCTCTTTGTTCCTCTTGAAGGACCATGCCCATCTGCCCTCTAGACAGGTGCCTTTTACCCGCCACTCGAGTGCTGGTATCTCTCCGCCTTGGAACCAAGATGAAGCTAGAGTGGGGATCCTGCCACCCTGGACATGCACTGGGCAGATTGGGGGCAGGGTGGACATCCCAAGTGTGCTACACAGGAGGTCCCTTTACCCCTCTGGCTCTTTGGAAGATGTTTTCTGTGCTTAGGAAGACACGAGCTACCGTAAGTTCCCTCCTGTCTTGAGCTTCCCTTTTGCTGGCGAAGAGCTTCCTCAGCGGCTTGCCCCAGAAAGCTTTCACCTGCTGGATCCTAATGGTTCCTCAGAGTGCAGCATGGCCCTCCAAAGGACGGGTCCTAGAGATAAGGGGACTCTCAGGTGGCTGAGCAGTAGCTTCTGGGGCTGGGGCAGGGCGTATCTCTGCATGGCCACCAGAAGGCCCCTTTGCATCTGTGGCGAGGGCCCCCAGCCCCAGGGTACACAGTGCCTTGGGATGCGTTTCTACGCAGCCTCCCCGTGCACAGAAACTGAAAACCGCATGCCGACAAACAGCTCCCTCAGCAAACGTTTTTATTTCCAATTAGCAAAAGAAAAATTGCTAATTTGCTGTAGTTGGACCGGGCTGACGTCTCAATCTGCGGAGTGTCAGAGCAGTGAAAGAAAATGCTTCACACTGTGCTGGCGAGAGCCAGCAGCTCTAAGAGGGTCAGGGCAGCGGGCCCAGAAACCAGATTGACTGGCCACAGTGCTAAATTACTCACACAAGACACACATTGTCTGCCGTGCCAGCTCCCGGAGGACCTGCTTTCTCATTCTCTCCCCTCAGTGTGCAGTGGAGCTGGGCGGGGGAAGGGTCCAGCGTGGGAGGAGAGGGCCAGGGCCAGGCAGTGAGTCTTTGGGAGGGTGGAATCATCTTCAGAAAGGAGCTGGCAGAAGCCGGTTAATGATTATCCTGGCTGGTCTACATCGTTTGGGAACAGAAGGATAAAATCCCCCCACAGCCCAGCCGCAGCTCTGCCCCCCTGGAGATCCAGGGTAGATAATGTCCTAAGGCCGCCCAGAGAGGGGGACACATCCAGCAGGGAATTTGGAGTCTCTTTTCCTGCCCTGGAGGACTTCACTTCTCCAGGCATCTGGGCAATATCTCTCCCAGTCTGGGATGCAAAGACAGGGCTGTACCTGTTCTCAGATTCCTCTAGACATGGGGAATCCTCTTCATGGGGCTGAGTAGAGTAAGGACCAGAAAAAATGGAGTCTCCCCTGGGAAATAGTGGGGTGGTCTTTGGGCCACAGATGTTTGGCACTGAAGCAACAATGAGCCTCCACATTGACCACATAACCTCGGCCAGCAGAAGCCTCCTGGGCTCTCACAGGACCTAGACAGCTTTGCCCACGGCTCCAGACAGAGGACATCATTCCATTACGTGCCCACACCAGCAGTGATGAAAGCATCCGTTCCCCCTGCTCGGCCCACGCTGTCTGTCCATCTGTATGTGATATCTCCTTCCGCATGTCTCTGCGGGTCTCAAGCCCACCCACCTCACAGGCCTGTTCCAAGAAGAGTTCCCAATGCCAGGAGCCACAGCGCTGTCATGGTGTTCTAGTGGGCCAGGCAGCCCCAGGACTGGCAGTTAGACGGATCCAGAGGCTTTCATCTCCATGTAGCTTGGACCTCAGACCAGGTTGTGCAGGGCACGAGGCTTCGCTGGCTCTCAGGTCCCGCTGCCCACCTGTAATGCTTGGGGTAACCCTCCGACTGGAAAGACCTCCTCAGCTTCCTTCCCCATTCCCTGGAAGCTCCTTTGTGTCTAGGAAGGGTGAGGGATCCTGATGTTCGATGGGACTCAGCAGCAACAGCCTGGCAAATGGGAAAACGGGAACCAAAGCAATTTAGGGATGCAGCCTGCTCACCTGCTTGAAGGGTTTTCTGCACAGAGGAGATCTTGTCTGTGGAGTCCCAGTGACAGGTGGCCTCAGGAGGAAAGGATGTGAGCCCAGCCCAGCCCAGCCCTGGGAAAAACACCACCATAAGAATAAAGGCACATCTGCCACTGGCCATGCAGAGATTCAAATGTTCACGACGCTACAGTCCATTCCTTGCTCCTGTCTAGGGAGTACAAGCCATGGCCCAGGAGGATTCTCAAGGCAGGGGCTGGCAGCAGACCTTCCTGGCATCAGAGCTGGCTGCTGCTGCTGTCTGGTTTAGACCTGCCATATGCAACTCCAGCATAAAGCGATCTTGGGAAACATTTTGGCGTTTGGCAAAAGCCTCAGAAGGACCCACTGCCTTGTTCTAATCTTTAAGGAAATAGACACTCCACTTGGAAAGCCCAGGGTGCTACTTGGGGTCTCTAGTAACAGGGCACAGCTCCCTGCTGTGTGTCTTAGAATAGTCACTTGGCCTCTCTGAGCTTCTGATTCGCAGTGTAAGAGACACAATCGAACCAGATAATGTATGTGGGACTTTTTTACACAAGGTGTCAAGAACAGCCTGGATGTGTTGTCTTTGTGCGAATAGAGAGAGAATGCCTACAGCGTTGTTGGGGAATTCTTTGTCCTGAATGGATGTAGTCTGTAAGTCTATATTTCCTTTAGTAAAAATAAAGAGTTACTGCCAGGGCCATCAATCACAGAAAGCCTGGCCTCAGACATGCACACTGTTCCCAAGCCAGTGGGGGCAGGACAGGCATTTGGAATTTGTCCCTTTCTCCTTGGCTCCCTTCCTGTCTAGCCCTGAGCTATCCAGAGCATGAGTGTGCTGGGCACACGACATACTTAATGTACATGCGCACGCACACGTGCACATAGATACACACGTGCATATACATGGAGACGTACATGTGTCATGCACGAGCCATGCTGTACCTGCGTGAGCTCACATACCCGTGCACGCAACATACATGGGGATGTCCCACACGGAGAACGTACTCTAAGCCAGAGGGCAGAACCTGGAAACTTTTTCAGGGTTTGCCTGATGCGGTGAACTCCGGAGGAAAAGTGGCATCATGGTTCCAGACATGGTGTAGAAAATGTCATGACGGTGTCTTGTCATTCATCGGCCTCCAGACCCCGGGATGCCCACAGATCTACAGTGGCAGCATGCAGGCTGGGGATGGAGGGTGGAGGGAGGGGTCATAGCAGGTGCATGGCAGGAATGGCTTCAGCAGCAGGTGCTCTGACCTTGAGCTCAGGTTCCTCCCACTCACGACCCCCAAAGCAAATAGATCCAGGCTGGCTTCCCCAGGTGGAAGAGGCAGTAACAATAGGCAAGGTGCCCCCAGCTGTCCCCCACTGCTTGGGAGACTCAGGCTGTGGGGAGCATTTATTCCCAGCATTCTGAGCAGGAAGGGGCCAGGCCTCCCAATGGACCTGAGTGCCCGCATCCTCTTTCTCCAGTGGAGCCCCCTTTCCCTTGAATCTGAGGGGTGGAGGTGTTAGCCAGTCACCAGCTGCCCCAGGAAACCTGTCTGTGCACTCCAGAAGCTTCTAGTGTTGAACCCCACTGGGCCCTGCCCAGGGATAGGCCTGGCACGTTCTGGGCCCTGCCCATGAGGTCTCACTCACTAGCTACTGTGCAGAGCCTGTGTTCTGTCCTGGCTTCACTCCAGGACTGCTGGCGGCTTGGCCCAGGCAGAGCCCAGAACATGACCTCTGGCAGTGGGTGAGGCCTCAGGACTTTGCAGAGCCCTGCCTGTTTCCCACATGCTCTAGGACTGCGGACCAGAACTCCTGCCCCCGGAGTTGTGGCTGACATAGAACTCAGCTCCGATCCCTTCCTGCCTCTCCCTATGATTAGATTTTTCAAACCCTGAAGCTGAGGAGCTTTAATTCAGGGGACCCATCATTGTCAGGAGGAACTCAAGAGTTTTTCCCCCTTAATTGCAGGACGATAGAATCGGCCATGGAACATACAACTTGAGACTGTACCCACAGAGTATGTGTGCTCCAGGCTGTGTGAGCTAGTGGAATCACCCGCTCGATCCCCATCGTGTGTCTTCAGAGGGCCCATGAAGCTAGAACGGTCCTCCTGCCTCTACCTTAGCTGAAATAAAAGTCCCTCTTTCCTATTAAGGAATTATCAGATCAGTACAACCTGGACCCATTCTGAGAAGGGTGCAGTTAACCGTAGTGTTGATTACAGGGTTAATATCGATTTTTGAGGTGAGCAAATGTTTTCTGAGTTTATAACACCTGTTATCTTTTGACCAACAAGAGCAATGCTGTGAGGCGAAGTTCATCTTTTGTCTGCGCTCAGCATGCCTTGCTCCCCACACAGGTGTGCTAGGGTTACACACATACCTCTAAACTTGATGAAAGGAAGAGACGTGTTTTGGTTATCCTGATGCGCCAAAGGGTTGGGGTAATGGCTCAGTCAGTAAAGTGTTTGTCTTGCAAATATGAGGACCTGAGTTCAATTCCTCTGAATCCACTTAAAAAAAATAAAAGAAGCAAGGCACACTTATCTCAGTGGGGGATGGGGAGTTGGAGTCTGACAGATCCCTAGGGCTTGTTAGCCTACCAGCCTTCCTACTTAGCCTCAGGCTAGTAAGAGACCCTTTCTCAACACACACATACACACACACACACACACACACACACATACATGTACATACACATACACGTACATACACATACACATACATGTACACACATACACACACGTACACACACATACATGTACACATATACACACACATACATGTACACACACATACACATACATGTACACACACATACATGTACACACACATACACATACATGTACACATATACACACACAGACACACACATACACATACATGTACACACATACACACACACACAGACACACACATACACACACACACATACACACACACAGACACATGCACACATACACACACAGACACACACACACATACACACACATACACACACACACAGACACACACACACATAAACACACAAACATACACACACGTGTGCCCACATACATGGACACACAGACAGAAAAGTGTGGCCAAAAATCTAGAATAAAATTGTTTAGACTCCCCCCACCCCGGCTTAATTTAAGTCAAATTAAGCTCATCAAAAACCTACTTTTTCTGTCATGAATTGTGGAGAAATATCAACTGAATCAGGTATTTAGACGGGGGACGTATGTCGTAACCTCCGGAATAACTTTCTTGACAAATCGCGACCCGACAGCACAAGTGCCCCTGCCCCACACAGCTTCCTGGCTCTGCTGTCTTCAACTTTAACGCAGGTGAAGGCGTAGGGCTGTTTCCCAACTCCATTCTCAAATATTAAGACAAACGGATGTCACTTTCAAGAGCGTTAAATATAATAGAAAATCCATGGCAGCAATTGAGGGATGTCTCTTCCAGAGACGCTGTTGTGTCAGGTAAGAGGCTGCAGTATATCAGCCCGCTCCGCCCCCCAAATAGATAATCAATTTCCCTGAAAGCATCAATAATCAGAGTGGACATTTATTGCCCCTCAGATGGTTTATCTCCGGGGCTGGGGGCAGCAGGGCCATGATGAATTCCAAATCTGCCAGGAAACACAATTAAATGCTGTATGGATAAAGGATTTTATACCGTGCACAAAAAAAAAAAGCAATCAAATTCATAATTGAACTCCATTGGATGAAATCAGCCAGAAATAAATATCACACCCAAAAGAATATGACTTGAGCCTGGTGTTACAGGTCAGGCAGCAGTGTTGCCAGAATCCTGTTTGTTCAGGGCTGTAGCCTGGCTTAGCCCGGCCTGCAGGTGTGACTTCTTCCCTCTCACCGCCCCACACTTGGCTCTGGGCTGGCCCTGTAGCTTCCTGTTTTCTTTTCTTGGAGAAGAAAAAACACTTTTCTGGTCTGCATTAGCTCAGACTTTCTGGAGAACTGTGTGGTCACCTTCGTGAGGCATCTTCACAGGGAGACTGAAGGATTCGGCTTCTGGTTGGGATAGAAGATCCCAAGAGTTCCACCAAACCAGAGAGAGAGTTCCACAGGAAGCAGGGACTGTCTGAAGGCCTGCTCTGCCTTCTCTGAGGTGTCCAGATGACTCTGAGCTGGCCTAGGCAGGAGCTCTCGGGGAGGCTTAAGGTCTTGGTTCTCAAGATTCTCATCCCCAGAGAAATTGCTGCCTCCTGCTGGATTCAAATCCAAGGGACCCAGATGGAGTCAGAGGCAAAGATAAAAGCTGCCCCCACCATTGCACCAATGTGTGTCTCCTTGGGTGGGGGTGGGGTGAGAGTGGAAGGGCACCTCTGGTCCCAGTTCAGGTCTGCTTAGACACCAGGAACTTGATTTTCAAAAGAACTTTGAGAACATTAGAGTTTAAGGTCATGTACGCTTGGCAGAATGTGGCTCTTGGTTTGAAAGGGAAAAAAACGCATAAAGGGCATTTTGGATACAAAATAGCTCTTTAAAACAGCATTTTGATGAGTTAAGTATAAATAAATCAGAAACACACGGATTTCATTTCCTTTAAAATACCCGCGGGCTCAAACACTAGCGGGAAAAGTGCCTGGCAAACGGCGGTTTGGGATTTTGACAAACCCAAATATTTTGGAGAGGTTTCTGAGCTGTTTGCACCCGGTCTCCTCTTAGCCCTGCCTTTTGAAAGTGCCCGTGTTGACCGGTCCCCAGCTGCTTCTGGGGGACAGGTCCAGTGGAGGGTCACTCCTCAGTGCTGTGCTTCTAAAGAGCAATCGAGATGTGTTGCTTAGGTGTGCACAGCGAGAGCACTCGCATGTTGGTGTGTACAGTGTTCAGAGGGAGAAAAAGTGGCACAGCTAAGGGGTGAGGCTTTGCAGCTCTGTCTTGGCGTGGAATGGAAAACACACACACACAGACACACACACACAGACACTACCATACACACAGACACACAGACACTACTACACACACACACATACACACAGACACCATACACACACACACACCACACACACACAGACACACACACAGACACATACACACATACACACAGACACCATACACACACATACACACACACACACACACAGACACACACACACACACACACATACACACACACAGACACATACACACACACACACAGACACATACAGACACACACACACAGAACCACACACCACACACATACATGCAGACACACACACACACACACACATACACACTTCTTGAAGGCCTGAAATAAAGCCCCACCTGAACTGGTACGAAGCCAGCAGCGTCTGCTCAGGGCCCAGACTCTAGGCTCCTATGGAATGACTCCACCTCAGAAGTGTCAGATCACAGGGTTCAGCTCCTGAAGCTGGAGCTACCAGGACAGCCAGATGTGTGGGTACAGTGAGGACAGACCCATAGCAGCTGCACCCCACTGCAGGCCATGCCTTCACCTCTGCAGGAGCAGATCTGACTGAGAAGGGCCAATTCACCTATGCCTGTGGCTTAGTGTGGCCCCCACAGTAGGCCAGGTCCTTGAGCAACTACTTTCGGACAGACATTAACTTGAACTCGTGCTTAGGAAAGGCCAGAACAGCTCCACCCCACCCAGTGGATGGCAGCCTCTCAGGACAAGGAGACACCAGCTTCCTCCCCTTTTCCAGCAGCTCAGGCGCCTGCAGGCAGGTAAGACTTCACACAGCTACAGAAGAGCTGGGACCAGCTTCCTTCCTGCTCAGAACTCAGAGCTGCTGAGAAGTGCCGAGAGAGCTCACTCACACTGGTGGAGCTCGCTCTGCGGTTTATAAACTGATAAAATTTAGAGGCATCCTGGGAGAATGTGGAAATGTCATCTGCATCACAGGGCTCTCTGGCGAACCACGCGGAGCCACGGCGTTCAGACAGGGATCTCAGCACCGCTCCCCATGTGGTTCTTCACCGGGGTGTACTGTGCAGACATGCCAGGGTCTCACCCAAGACTCTTGAAGCAGCAGACAGGCAACACCCTTATCTGAGGCCCATCATGGTTGGCTCTGTGTCTCGCTGAGAGACAGAAACGGAAGCGCCACTCGGCGAGGGCTGCCTGAGACATCTTTCC
Organism: Cricetomys ansorgei; assembly: GCA_026225945.1. NCBI lineage: Eukaryota > Metazoa > Chordata > Mammalia > Rodentia > Nesomyidae > Cricetomys > Cricetomys ansorgei. The sequence goes on from JAMJFZ010000484.1 coordinate 1,675,174, forward strand.
CTCCACAATGTTCCTTTTGGCATCTGATTAGAAAAAAAATCTTGCAATCAATACCCAAAGTTGGATTTTGAGATTTTCTGCAGGATTGGGCTTGGAGCGTTTAATAACAAGGTTCCTTACTGTACTCAACCTCTAAATTTATAACGAAAACAAATATTTCCCCTTCCTGACGCAGAAGGCCATGCCAACGGCATAGAGGAGCCTGGATACGAGGGAGGAAGCAATTGGATCCACTTAAACGCCACAAACATAACCCCCCGGCGCTCTTAGCAAGACCGGGTCCCTTAACGGGGACCCCGGGGGAACAAGAACATTCCGGCTAATCTCCGACCACTTCTCCTAATTGTACGATGTTACGCGCTAATCAACAGCCAATGCCTGTTCTCTGTAAGATCAAGACAAAGCCTCAAATTACTAATTACACAAATACAGTGTCTTTTGCTAATTGGATTGGTTAATGTCAGTTCATAAAGCTCTTTAAGGATAGGCAGTGTGGTATGAAAGAGGCAATTCATACGTTTAATAACAGGCTAATAACTGTCAGCGATGAATAATCAGCTGTTGTCGCGTGCGGGAACGTCCTGCACTCTTTCCAGCTCTTAGCGCGTCTGTTACAAATTAATGCCTTCGCGAGAGCCAACTGGTGCGTCAAGCCCTGTCTCCCACTGCTCGCGTCCCCACCTCGCCTGTTGCCGTGGGAGCACATGCCTGGCCACAGACCTGGTGGCCGTGTGGGGAGCTGGTTCTCCTACATAAAATGGAGCCCTGTTACTCTGATTATTTATGAAAGAGCTGGGCGACTGGGGGCAGGAGCCCTGCATCCTAAGGCCACAAGCTAAGCTGTTTTACTCAGTGACCCTGGGCAAGCTCCTTGACCTTCATGGGCCTCAGTCAACTCAGCTGGAAAATTGGGTAAAAAGATTGTGGTGGCTCTCAGGCACAGAGCTCCTGAGCGGCGGCGCTGGATGTGGGGATGGCCAGTGCTGCCTTTTCTCTAGAGAATCCAGTGCCGAAAGGACTTGGGGACCCAAGGACCTGGTTGACAAAGTACAAAGACCAAAGTCCCCAGCCCCGTGCTCACACTCCACAGTCTCACTGGGCCTCAGACTCAAGGTCACCGTAAGATCCTAGAGAAACAGGATATAGAAACCCTGTTGTGAAAATCTTCCAGGAGAGCCTGAGTTCTTGGTGTGTGTGTGTGGCGGGGGGGGGGGGGGGGGGGGGGGGGGGTCTGTGCTGGCCTTCAGCTCCAGGCCTTTTCTTGCTTGTGGTTAAGAAGCTAATGCAAGGACTGGAGAGAAGGTTCAGTGGTTAAGAGCACTGGCTGTTCTTCCAGGGGCCTGGGTTCAATTCCCAGCACCTACATGGCGGCTCAACTGTCTGTAACTCCAGTGCCAGGGTCTCCAACACTCTCACACAGACATACAGGCAGGCAAAACACTGATGCACTTAAAATGAAAATAAATAAATCATTTTTAAAAAAGGAGGAGGAGGAGGAGGCAGAGGAGGAGGCAGAGGAGGAGCAGGCAGAGGAGGAGCAGGCAGAGGAGGAGGAGGCAGAGGAGGAGGAGGCAGAGGAGGAGGAGGCAGAGGAGGAGCAGGCAGAGGAGGAGCAGGCAGAGGAGGAGCAGGCAGAGGAGGAGGAGGAGGAGCAGCAGCAGCAGCAGCAGGGCGTGGAGTCTGTCAGTGCACCTGTGCCCTCTGGTGTGACCTTCTCCATTCTGCTTGGAGATGTGGTTTCTTGCTGTACCCCAACTTTTCCTGTCTTATCTGAGTCTGTATTTCCATCAGGAATGATGGAAAAGGGAGTCTTCTCACAGGTCACACAAAACAGGAAGCAAGCTCTTGGGGAGAGAAGCAAGCTCCGGGAGTGGGGTGGGGGACGCCGGCTCTCCGTTCCCCATGAGCGTGCCTCGTACTGGAGGCCTCTGCTTTACTCAGCAGAGGAGACTGAAAACCCGGGGGGCAGGGGGGACTATAGGCAGGCCCTCACTTGTTGTGGGATATTCTACTCTTGTGTGCTGTTTTGGTTTTGATGCCTTGTAGCTGGGAAGCCAGATGCCTTGCAGCAGTGCAGGCCTGCTTCCTACCTAGTCACACCCTTGTGCTAGCCTTGAGATCTCCACAGATAGAACCGACTGTGACAGCTGAAGGTGACCAGGCACAGCAGGTCAGGAGCCAAGACTCTGACCACCCCAGCCTAGTATCACTGTGTTGTAATGAAGGCCTGGAAGTATAGAGGGGGCGGGGAATAGTTAAAAGGGCTAAGGCAGGAGAGGCGAGAGAGTTTTTGAAGAATGAAGGGGAGAAGAAATGAAGGCGAATTGGGGAAGAAGGATGAAGACTCTGCCTAGCTGCCCGGGTATAGAATTCCCTGAGATCTGACATGGTTTGTGATTAATAGAGAGCATTGGAAAATTCAACGCTGGACTCTCATTAAGCGATCAAAAGATTAATTAACACTCACTAGCCATGATTTGGCTTAAAAATTTTCAACTTTCTGTCGACGCAAAACACTGTGTATTCAGCCTGAACCTGAACTCGGAATTCGTCAGCTGCACACAGTACTATCCTTTCTTATGGCGTGGGGCAGCCACGTGGTCGCCCAGGGAGACAGCTGAGTCTACAAGGTGTAGCCAAAGCGTTTGATTTGTGATATCTTCGGCTTAGGATGACTCATTCCAACATGACCCCGTGGAGCATCTTCGCAGCTCCCTTAGATCAAATTAACACAAACGGGTTGTAAAGAGAGAAGGGAGCTTCTCATGCTCCCTCCCAGCAATGGTCTCCTCGGTCAGCTCCCAGGAGGAGGGCCATGCCAGGCTAAGAGGGGAGTCACAAGAGAGGCAGAAGCAGAGCTTAAAAGGTCCTTATTGGCTCCTTCCTCCATCCCTAGAGCTTAGAAGATGCAGCTGTGGAGCCGAGCCAGGTGGAGACGCCCCTGGCTTCAAGTTGCTCAGATGCTGCTCCCCAGTGATTTCTTCTCAGTAGACTCTGTCCATCCGCCCTAACCCCACACCTGACATCCTGTGCACCTCTACCCATCCCTCTCTGCACAATACACTTTGCTGTCACCCTGGGCCATACTTCCCAGGCTTTCCCGTGATTCACAGTTAGGCAAACTTCAGCAATCTCCCCAGTCCTCGGGAAGAACAAATAAAGTAAATTTTCCTGGCTCCAGGATCAGAGTTTTCAAACCTCAGCTGTGCCTAGCACATCTTTCTCTGAAGCTGAGCCTCCCTGGTTGAGATGCCCTTGTTGGATTGTGAGTATCATTTCTGCCATGCCCTTGGGAGGAGACTGGGCCCAGCTGGCTGTAGAAACTGTCGCTTCCATGTACACAAAGGTGACAAGAGACAGAGCTTCTCTGAGCCATGGAGAGAAGAGGCTGACATATTCCCAAGACCTTTGTCACCCACGCTGTGGCCTACGCAGAGGACCTGAGGTTGGGCATGTCACAGGTGCCCGGAGCCGGTCCTCCCCCTGTGCTGACAGGGCTCATTCTCAGTCCATCTGCAGACAGACGGTGATCCTGTCGCATTAGCCGGCAGCTCCACTGCAGCGTGCCACTAGGTGAAATGGCTGGACAAGGCAGATTCCCATTCAGCCCCCGAGGTCTGTAACTCAGAAGGAAGGATGAAAGGGCCTTGTCTTTCAGAACTAGAAAAGAAGAGAAGGCTGCAGGCACGGGTGTTTTCCTAAGGCACGTGGGCAGCGGGTGGAGCTTGCCTGGCCTCCCAGGCTCGTCCACAGAGCAGCATCCTTCCTTGGAGATGCATCAGGAAGCAGGGAAAGGTGACAAAGAGTAAAAGCCACACCCCAGACTATCCAGGACAACTCACGAACGCCCCGAGTGTCTGGTTTGCATTAGCAGTCTGTCACTGAGTCTCGAGCGGGAGTCCTGGTTCTGAGATCCCTGTTCCTTCGATGGGTTGTTATGAAATGAAACCCACAGGGGACGCCTGCATTTACCATTGATCGCTCTGGATGAGGGTTGAGAAGGGACAGATACACCTATTGTAACTCACCGCAACAAGCTGACATGCCGGACGTTTCTGTTCAAGGAGGTGGCAGGGGATGATGTGAAAGTCATTCCAGATTCCTGAGTGTACCCAGGGCTTCCCTGAGACTGGTTCTCAGAGTAGACAGAGTGGAGAACAAGAAACCCCCATCTCCACCCCTCACCCTAGTTCCATGACCCACCTAGGCCAGAGTCTCACCCAGTTCTGACCCCGGGGGCTACAAGGCCTGCCCTGAGAAAGGGACCTACCTCCCTCCCCATCTCAGAGGTGGCTCACTGTCCCAGGAAGTCATGTGACTCTGGGCAGACTGTCAAGGAGTACTTTAGGATTTGCTCGTGATGATTGTTTAGCTTCTCCCTGTTGGAAAACAAGAAGGGATTGGGGGGGGGGGGTCATTTCAAACCAGTTCCAATTTCCCACCTTTACTCAGGGGAGGCTGCAGCTGAGAATTGTCGTCTTCCAGGTCCCTGTTGGGCAAGTCCCAGCAGCTGCTGGCCAGATGAGGTATGACAGCATCCCAGACAAGGCTCCTGGGATGGGGCCATCCTTTCCCAGCTTCCTAGAGGCAAGCAAGCCCACAAGGTGTTTGGAGCTCTGGCCCACATTGGGGTTTTTTGCATGGGATTTTGTCTTTACCGCTCACCGTTGGCTATTCTATGGACAAGAGATAAGGCTAGGTGAGCCGCCTCGTCCCTGGGTGCCCACCACAGAGGCCCACGCTCTGCCCTCCTTTGAGCAATGGTGTAGGCCAGGGTCTGTGCCTTCTGTAAAATGTCTGTGTGCCTTATGCACACAGACCCTTTATGTGACCCTTCAAAACTGTAAGAGTCACGCTTCTCTGACTGGCTGTACCCCCAAAGACCACAGCCTGGATTAGATCTGTGAGCCATGGAGATCTTCTCACCCCTGACCAGTGCTGGGACATCCACCATGGCTCCATCTCACTACCCCAGGCTAGGACTACCTGGTGTAGATCGACCTCCTTGGGACTCGGTGGTCTTAGCATTAGCAGTCACAGAAGCAGGCCCATCGTTGCTAAGATTATTCTAGTAGAATAGCAGTCAGTGTGCTGTTTCTCTTTATCACCTTGGCAGCTTGAACACGTCTTCTAGCCTATGCCACCCCATACCACAGAGGCACAAGAGAGGCCGCAGGGCCGTCAAGGGCATGCAGGTGCAGAGAGTTGTACTGGTCTCAGGATCGGCAAAGTGACTTTGAGTCAAGTGCCTTGCCCCAGCCCTGAAGTCTCTTCCAGCTCAGTGAAGCTTCCATACAGGAAGAAGGCAGAGGAAAACACCAGAGCTGTCATGGGAGCCTCTGCGGGCAGGCAGCCTCAGAGGTGCACTTGAGGAAGTCCAGAAAGGCTGCACAGTCCTGAAGAATCCGACAGCATTTTCACCTGCCTGTTCCCAAGCAAGGGCAGAAAGTGGGGCACAGGAGTTCACTTGGGAATGGGAGGGAGAGCGGGGTGAGACGAGCAAGCCCGCTTCTCCTACCCCAAAGAACAGATCTGAGCCCGGGGGGCTTCTAGCTACAGCCACAGCCTTGTGGATTCTGCATGATCCCGAGGCTGGAGCTTCACAGCTGTGCACAGAACCCCCCCCCCCACACACACACCACCACAGCTGTCCCTGTAATTGGGTCCCATTAGGAAAGCGTGCGGTCTTGTCTGGCAGCGGCTCTCGGCCTCCCTCTGCCCCTCACACAGTGGTCTCAACCTAGCACCACAGCTGTGAGCAAACCCAGACACTTGGGGCTCTGCTGCCCTGCCGTCCCCTCCCAGCAGATTGGAAACAACGTGGAAGAGAAGGAAAAGCTCTTCACCACCACCCCGCCTCCGCTTGTTTCTTCAAATGGAACCCATTCCACAGAGGCCGCATGAGACCATGGCTCTGTGCACACCCTGTGGAGCTGGCTCTGTGACATTGGACGTGGGTCCCAACCTCTCTCTGAGTCTCTGCATTCTCTGCATAGATAGGGAAGCTCTCTGACAGTAAGGGATAAGACCCAGGAGTGGACCCAGGGCGGAGCCATCACAGCTGCTAATCTCCTTGCTGCTTTGTTTACCGGTGGGGATGGGAGCAGAGGCAGAGCTGGCCTCCTTGGCTGCCAGTTTGCGGAACTCAGAAGTAGGCATTGGAAAGCTGGCGGTGAGAACCAGCGAAGGTGATCGATGCAGAAGAGTATCTGTGAGGAGAGGAGGTGACCACTGGGAGCGGGTTTTAAAAGGGACCCCAGTGTTGTCCTTGTTCTCCTCCATCTCCAGAATGCACTACTGCCCCTCTTGCTCTTTTTCTGTATGTGCACATATGCGTGCGTGTGCACAAGAGTGTGTGGCCGCAGATGCGCACGTGTGCACGGGCATGTCGAGGCCGGTAGTTGACATCAGCTATCTGCCTCTGTTGTTCCCCACCTTGTTGTTAAAAGCGGGGTCTCTCACTGAACCTTGAGCTCCCTGGTTTGTCTAGACTGGACGGCTAGCAAGCCCCAGGGATCCTCCTGTCTCTGCCTTCCCAAACAACGGGATTACAGGTGAATCCAGCTTTTAAAGAAAATTCTGTGTATGCACACGTGCCTGCATGAATTTATGTGTACCCCATGCATGCAGGTGCCTGAGGAGGCCAGAAGTCTTTGGATCCCCTGGAGCTGGAGTTACGGCCTGAATGTGGGTTCTGGGAACCATAGCGTAAGTGCTTTTAAGCACTGCGCATCTCTCCAGCCCCAGCGCCCGACTTTTCACGTGGGTGCTGGGAATCTGAATTCAGGACTTCAAGCTTGAGCTTCACACAGTCTGACAACTGAGCTGTGTGCCCCCCCTCCCCGCCACTGCCTGTGCTTTTTAAGGGGATCTAAATTTGTTTCACTCTGATGCACTCCCACCTCCAGATAATAAATGGTTGTCTCAAACCCCGGTGAGAAAGTTATGTCACAGCCCCAGAAGAGCTGAAACGCCAGGGGTCGAGCCCCCGGGGCCTCTGGACGTTGCCGCCGTGTGACAGAGTCTCCATCAGGGAGATCCATGGGCTTTCTATTCACTTATGATTATTAAAGGTCTCCTTAACAAACGGGCCATCGATAAGTGGGGTCAGGGTGAAGTGCATTAATATAATTCTATCAATATCAAGGTTATTTCTATAACTAGAAAGGTTGAAAATAAAAGACAAATGTTTGTTCGGAGCCATTAGTTAGCCTGGTGATTTGTTTTTCCCTACCTAGGAGGCAAAATGCCCTCAGGAGACAATGAGGCACAATGTCTGTAAGACCACTATATGTCTCCATGGGGCTGTCATGGATTCCAGGTGGCACCGGTGGCAACCACCACCCTGCCCTGGGTGGGAGGAACGTGGCTGACTGATGTCAGCCTAGTTTGTGCATGTGTAGATTTGCAGAGCTCTCTGAAGCATGGTGGGAAAAGGGCTACCAGTGTCCTCGGAACCACTTCTTTAAAAAGTGTGAGCCAGAAGTCCTACCTCTGGGTTCGTGATGGAGAATGTTCAGAGTTGGTTAAGCAACCAGGGGATGGAGCAATGAACGGAGGCTTAGGTGTTCCTGTCTGCAGCTGATGAAGACATCTGCTCTGGGAGCTGGGCGGGAGTGCCGGTCAACGTGGTCAGCGTAGAGCTTAATGTGGTCCCATTCCTTGAATCAGAGAATGAAAGGAAAGGGGGCTAGGGAGGGGCAGGGAAGACAGGAGGAAAGGAAAAGGAAGAGAAAGGGAGGAAAAGAGAAAGAAAAGAAAGGAAGAAAGGGAGGGATGGAGGCATGGAGTCGGGGAGGCTGTTCTGGGTCAGGAAATATTTCAGACAGCAGGGAGCCTCTCTTGCTTACATAAATTAGTCTCTCGGAACTTGCAAGAACACTCACAGAGCCGCCTCCTGTTCCCCGTCCGAATCTGAGCACTCCAGATTCCTCCCATAAATGCTGTATCATTATGTCCATCCTGGGCCTGGAGTAACATCTGCCAAGCTCACCTGTGTTCCTCTGTCCGAATGGTTAGCTTTCTGAGAGGGCAGATCTTGTGTTAAGTGTTCTTATCACAGAATGACAGCCATAATGTGCTTCTGGAGGTCGCAGTGGTACAAGGGGGAGCCTGCGGGGATGGGAGGAGGTGCACACCATCTCCAAGACCATGGTGCTGTGTGCGTGAAACATCCAGTGAGTCGGGGGGATGCCGGAGAATGTTCCCACTCACCTATTGGCCACCTCTGGCACACTGGAGCCTCCGTCCACACAGCTCCCGTCAAGCTCCCACAGGGCCTCTACTGCTGTCAGTGGCATAGGTGCTTATGGATCCCATCAGTGTCCAGGAGTGGCTGGCACTGCCCACCTAGCCCATGGCTGTTCGGTGTCTCTGGGGCCTCATGTCCGACATGTCCCGCTTCTTGGTTCCTTCTCTGCCTATTGCCTCTTCCTCTCGGGTGTGGCGACCGACTGCTCTAGCTAGAACAGTCTAGCCTCTGCTGGCCTTCACAGGGGCTGGTAAGAGCCGCTAGGAAAATGCAGGGCAGGGGAGTAAGGACTGAAGAGTCAGGGGTCAAGGGTCAGGGTAACTTTCTGCTCACGCGGAACTGACAGCTTTCACCCCATACCAAGGACTCAGCACAGGAAGGCGGGGCATCTCTGGATCAGTTCTGTGGCAGCTGAGGTGAGCCCCCCGCCCACACCAGACCCTCAGCTCCTGCCGTCTCTGGTCTGTGTTCTCCAGAACCCAACTCCTCGGAAGGATGTTCTGGAGTCAGACTCAGCTCTGGGGTGCTCCCTCTTCACTGCTGGCTGTGGTGCCCCATCCCTGGAGCCTCTTAGACTCACGCAAGGGTCCTTCCCATACTAAATGTGGTTGTTTGTTGCGAGCCGTTGGCGTGGAGTCCCGCATGTCACCCACTCGTTCACGTACATGCGTGTCCTTTGAAAGCAGGAAGAAGAAGCCCTCCACCGAGAGCCCGGCAGACTCCTGGACTAACAGGAGTCCACGGCCCACGCTGACCCGTCCCCATGCTCTGGTCCTCCTCAGAGCACGGCCTAGGAGGGAAAGGCCACCAGAGCCTGCCACGGCTGGTGACTTCCTCCTTCAAGCCCCACCCATCAGGATTGTTTTCCCAGTGTCCCTTTCCCGGGCTACAGCTGCTATCTGGGACTCTCAGTGGCCAGCAGTGCCTTCATAGACCGTGGGACCCCCGCAACTCTTATCAGCCTTCTGGGGGTACACAGTGAGAGGGACTTGGACCTCCAGAGCCTGTTGTGCTGAGGGACCCCTGAACTGACCAGCACCTATGGAGTGAAGCTGGCCAGGAGGGCTGCCTTGCATGTTGGGGAGGGATCACAGCCTTGGAGGGTCACCCCTCCTTAGGGGAGAGCCAGACGTAAAGGGTCCTGAGCGAGGGTTGGGAAGCCCAGCATTGGCCAATCTGCATGTGTCCCTCTCTTCAGAAGGACAGCTTTAGGGGTGGTAAGTGGGGAGACAGTGGTAGTCCTTACAGATGTCCCCCAGTAGGTGGTTTTCCCAGACCCAGCCCTCATTCTGCCATGGCGTAGTGGAGCTTCAGGCAGGAGACAGCCACGTCAGAGAGAGATTACTCTAACTGCTTGTTGGCACAGCCTCAAGAGCAGGGCATTAGGTCCTGCAGGGGCCTAGGTAACCAGCTCCCCAGATGAAAAGAGAGGAAAGGAGAGACAGGATCCTCACCTTGGGGGCTCCCACCAGCTTCTGACTTCAGGCCAAGGGTCATGAACTTCTCGAGGGCTGGGGAAGTCCTATCCCGTGTATCCGTGCTAAGATGGTGCAGGGACATGTTAACAGACTGCCCGTTAGGAGAGCGGACCGAGTGCAGTATCTTTGTCCTTCTGGCCCCTTCCCCAGGAGATGCAGTGTTTCTGTGGGAACTCTGCTGGAAGATGCTGGGTGACCCGGGGTCGTGGGCCAGGGCTGAACCACATCTTCTTGCTTCAGTGTCCCTCGGGAAAGGGACCGTCCATCGCCGTCCCCACCTGCACTGCCTCTCTTGGGTCCTCACTGGCCCACTCATGGCAGGGCCCACAGTATCATCCTGAACCCTCGCTCCAGCTTCTGTGCAGACGGGAGAAGGAGCCTCTTCCCTCTCGGGGGAAGAGGTGACACAGCCCTTCCCACAGACAGACTGCTTTCAAATGACTACGGTGACACAAGTCCTCAGCGTGACAACCAACTCAGCCCAGCCCTCGGCTCCCCTCCATCTGTGTGGCGGTGACCCTCTTGGCCTCCAGCTTTGCCTCCGGAAAATGAGACAGATTCGGTTGACGGTAGAAAGTCAGGACCATGGGGCTGAGTGCACCATAGCAAGCCACGCGTGAGGCGATGAGAAAGATCAAGGAAGCTGCCAGCACCAGAAACACTGTGGCTATGCGGCCCCTCCTCCCTACAGGCCTCTTCCATCTACCCTGTCCGTCTGCATCTGTTCTTAGCAAAATCCAGCCCCCCCAGCTCAGCCTCCAGACCTCTGTGTTTGCGGGGGCGGGGCTCTTCAGCCCCTGCTCCACCTTTGCTGATTCTCTACCACAGCCCATCCCTGCTCACTCTTACCCCCTGCCTCAGGATCCCCGTGTCCAGAGGAACCCAGACTCACTGGCCCTTCCCCAAGGCTTTTTTCCTGTCAATGTTCATGTTAACTGTTGGTCTAGTGTAGTGAAGGAACTGCTGTCCAGGGTGTTCGGGAGTGGCTCCCAGTCCCTTTCTGTGAGGGAGTATAGACAGAGGTACTCCATGACTGTCCACGGATGAGGGTAAGAAGGGATATTGACCAAGACAGACATACAGACCCCAGAACCTGTAGATCCGATCGCTACACAACAAGCAGCCACAGACACTAGGCAGCCTCCACTGGACAAGGTGTCCCGCCCGGCAGTGCGATAGCAGACCCAGAACTGCCAGTGAACAGAGTGTTCTTGGATCATCTGAGAGCAGCCAACCCGTGCCCAGGTTCTGGGTCTGCACCACTGTGCTGGCCAGGCAGCACAGGGCGGGCCCGTGCCTGAGGGAAAGTGTTTGGGCTTGAGGCTGCAACCCACTGGCCCCGTCGGATCATGCAGAGGGTGGGGCACACCCCATCCAAGTCATGAAGGGTGTGGGGTGAGGGTCCCACCACACCCTCCGTGGGGGGTGGGTTTCATGGGAGACTTCTGAGAAAAATCAGCTCAGCGCCTCACCTCATACAGAACTAGAGGCCAGGCTGCCCAGGGTCTTTGGCTAGCCAAACAGAAGGGCCCTAGAAGGTAGGATGATGTCAGCATTCCCCTGGGACTGGTCTCTCTTGGAAGGAACCCTAGCAAGGGAGGTAGGAAATGCCCCTGAGGGGAGGGCTGGCTGAGTGCAGACAGGCGTGGAGGCCTCTCTGTGTTTCGGGGATGGGCTCCAGAATGGTCCTCTGCTGCCTGTAGTCCTCTGCTGCTGTGCTAGACTGTGTAAATATTTTTCTTAGGAGGGAAGAGAGAGCCTCCATTCATCAGACAGCTCTCGCTGGAAGGAACTGAGAAGTATCTGTTTAGGCATAAAAGTTAAAAACAGTGTCCACCGCTCTTTAAAAAAAAAAAGTCATTTCTGCAGCTCAGACATGGCCAAGCTGATTTTTCAAATGCAGTAAATAAATAAATATGACCCGATCTCCCGGCTGAGAGCACAGGAGTTTGTGTCAACACGGCCCGAGCCTCTGCTCTGGGAGCCAGGACTGGCCTGGGGCTTCAGAACATCTCAGGGTTCCCACTAGAGCTGCCAATGGGATGCCTCCCAGCTCAGCTCTGGCCAACACTCCGTCTATAGGGAGTGGCCCTCTCCTAGGGAGATCCTGACAGGCCTCAGGTGTGGGACCTGTCGGAAGGGAGGGACCCGTGGCTGTTCCCTTCAGTTGTGTCTGTCCAGCCCACTCTGCCCCTTCAGAGCCCATGCAGCGCAGGGACAGAGGCTCACACTCCAGTGCTCCCTACCTGCTGGGCATCTCCTTGTCTCTCCCTCCGTGATTCCAATCCCCCAGTCCTGTTTCCTGATGACAAAGCCTAATCAGATGCTGCCGCCCCTCGGCTCTCACCTGAAGGAGATGTGTGCCAGAAACGCCAGACAGCCCAGAAGATGACCAGCTGCTGGTGCCACCATAGCTGCCCTTGATGAGGCTCTTGGGCACCATTTACACCAGGCAAAAGGTCCTGACTGTAAGATGTTGGTACGGGAAGAAAGTTGAGGGTGAGCGTTACTCTAAGAATCTCCCTTTCCAGACTCCGGCAATCACTAAGTCAAAAAGCTTTTGCTGTGTAGACATGAGGGCCCGAGTTCAGTCTCCCAGAGTAACCCACCTCAGAGCAACGACAGCAAATCCGTGCATGGTGGTACATATTTCTAATCCTTGTGCTGGGGAGATGGAGACCGCTCACCGACCAGCCGGTCTAGCTGAAGATGTAAGTTCCAGGCTGGCAAGCCCCTCTACCAACAGTGTGCATTAGCCTCAAAATGCATGTATGTGCTTGTTCCATCACCCCAAAATGTGGGAAAGTACCCACAGGTTGGGGCATTCCTCTTCAAAGGCTAGCTGGGTTCAAATCAGGGTGGGCCTGTGCCATCCCATTTTTCAGCTTCTGGGCTTATAAGTAGAAAACCCTGCTGTAAGGGCAGACCTCATAGAGGTCACGCCACTGCTGACAGAGGGGTCAACAGCCTCCATCTTGTGTCATCTGCTCAGATTGTTCCCCAAAAGATGCTCAGCCCCCGAGCCCATGGCCTCCCCCAGTCAGCACACAAGGCTCAGAGCTCCACAGGATGCCTGCAGTCTCCATCATCACCCCTTAGTCACACCGCAGACACCGCCTTCTCCCCACCCAGAAGAGGTTCTAGAAGCATCTTCCTGAAGGTTGCAGGCAAATCCTCAGACCCAGAGAAACAGCTTCAAAGACAGATAAGAAGGAAATATGGGTGATAGAGACATGGGTTGTGTGCGGAGACCAGAGGACAGCCCAGAGCAAGCCAGGACCATGTGCCCCTGGCCGGGCTGGCTTTGGAGTGGCCTCGTGTTGGGGCTCATGCTGGCTTCCTCCTATAGGTCTGCTCCAAGATGCTTTGAAGGGAGAGATGCCTTCTGGGATCCATTTATGACACCAAACAGAAAGTCGGCCCCTTTGGGGGACATGCCAGAGTTTCAGAGCTGTGAGCCTATGAGATGTCTGTATGTGTGTGTCTACTCTTCGCCGACCTCTTGGAGAACAGAGGGTATTTATTTTAAGAGTCAAAAAAGATGTTTTGAGCAACCCACTTAGCTAAACCCTGGCACCGATACTCGAGAGAGAAGCTAAATGCCGGAGGTCAAACCTCGCTTTTTTGGCTAAAATGTTAAATCAAAACACACCTAATACTTCTGCTGGGGTGCGGGGGGAGAAGTTGAGAGCCTGGGGCAGCCACTGCCAGCAATCGCAAGCCAGCAGTGCGTGTGCTGAGGCTGAGCTAGCAACATAAAGAGGGTTTTCAGTAAATGGCAGCCCAGCCAGGGAGGAAGCCAAGGCTGAGAGGCTCCGGAGTGCGTCCGGAGTGCGTGCAGCGGTTTCTCCACCCAAGGTTAGCGGTGGGTGAGGAGGCCTCATTAAAGATATTCCTACCTGGCAAGGCTGCTATTAAATCAGAACCTGGCTCAACCTTCCCTTGCAGAAGGGCTCCGGAAACTCATGAGGTACTAGCTTCCTCTGAGGGTGTGATGCTCCCTCCTCCAGCACCGGTGACTAAGGAAGCCTGTCACGTGGAGTTTGCCTGGTCCAGCAGCTCACAGTGTGTCTCAGTGGGAGCTTGCGTGCCTCACAACCCAGTGAGCATCTACTCAAAGTATGTGTGAAGAGGCCAAGGAACAGAGAGCCCAAGCTCCTGTCCCCAAGGCTGGCCAGACCCAGTGCCCTGGAAAGCACGAGGCTCTGGTTGTCCCTCCCACTTGACGACTCTTAAAGAGTTGGAGATGAGGTATCCGATGTCCCTCCGTGTGTCCCCCTATGATGCCAAACCCCAGGGTAGGTAGGAGCCGCTGTCAGAGCTTGCTGACTCTTCTGGGAATGAAAGAGACATAGCAGATGGGTTAAGGGGGTGCTCGTGCCACCTGGCTACTTCTCAGCCTCTGAGGAGTGTGACCACACTCATCTGTAGGTCTGTGGAGCACGCTGTCCCTTCCACTAAGGGTTGGGAGAAGTCTGTGTGGCCACTCAGACTGTCCTGCTAGTGATGTACATTTCAGTCACTCCTGTGAAGTGGGGAAGCAGGCTCAGCTCTCCAGGACAGTTCTGCCGCTGTCTGACTGAGATATGGGGCATAGGCTGCTTGGGTGACCCGGTTCAAGTTACAAAGCCTGTGGGTCTGACCATGCCTTTGGCCTACAGAGCCCTCCCTGGGACACCGTCCTTTGGAGACACCGGTTGCTTCTGCGACTTGTAGCATCCGCAACCCCCAAGAGAAGACCCACATGGACTCTGGAACTCAGAACTGGCTGGCCTCGCTGTTTTTCCCATAAGGCTGAAATACCGCACCCTATGCCCCATATCTATCTACCGCAAACCTATGCCCGTGTCCCCTCAGCGGGGTCTGGCTGTATTCAGTGGCGATTAACTTCCTGAGAGTGAGTCGTGTTTTCAGAATGCAGCCCCTGGGTCTGAGAAGGGACTCTACCTTTGGTCTTCTGACTGACCTGAGCCTTTTCTAGCGTGCGGAAGCTTCCAGTCCCTGATAACCAAGTGACTTCTGGGAATCTTTTCTGTGTGATTCTCTAAACTCGAACAGGGTGGCCCAGGTGACAAGTGCCGTGTAAACGTACTTCTCTCTGACCTGGGGCTTCGGGAGGACAGGAAGAGAACACGGTTAGAGCCACCCAAATCACAGGAAACTCAAGCTTGCTACACTAAGAAGGACCTGTGGGTGGGAAGGGCACTGAAAGACCACCCCCACACTGGAGACCATGAATCTGAGGTCCCACAGGCCCAGGGCGACCCCTTGTTGATCGGAGGTCCCACAGGCCCAGGGCGACCACTTGTTGCTATCCCAAGGGCTCCAGTTCAAGACCCTGTGGCTGTAGAGGCGCAATGTAGGGCGAGTTTCCTGAACAGCTCTGTCCAGGGTGTTGTTGGAGGACTTTACCTCCTCTCCAAAGTTTGGGTCGTCTGAGAATACAGAGAGGTGGGTACTAGCTTGAACTGGTTGGAAGATGACAACCCTTTCCCTCCCAGA
Organism: Cricetomys ansorgei; assembly: GCA_026225945.1. Lineage (NCBI taxonomy): Eukaryota > Metazoa > Chordata > Mammalia > Rodentia > Nesomyidae > Cricetomys > Cricetomys ansorgei. The sequence continues at coordinate 1,690,405 of JAMJFZ010000484.1, forward strand.
AGGAAGGAGTCTCTCTAAAAATGTTCCCTCAGAGACAGCCACATAATCCAGAATGGCAAGTGTGAGCCGGAACAGGTAGTACACCCTTCCCAGGGAGCTGTCGGACACCACTGCCCGTACAGACACCCGAAGCTTGACTGAGCACCCAGGGAGCAGAGCAGGCAGGTATTACACCAAGGCACAGTTCTAGCCTGGGCCCCACATTAATTAGTGTCAGGAGCTTCTGCTTCCACACCAGGAGGCTTAGCCGTGACAGGAACACTCCCTTACTCTCAGAGACTCCCCACGGCTGGGGTGGGGTTGGGCTCCCTTTCTAGCAGAGCCAGGACAGCCCCTCTCTTTTGCAATGGGAGAGAAAGAACCACATACCCTGCCCTGTGCCCCAGCCCTCTCTTCTTTCCAGTGTATTGATGTTAGTGTGTTAGTACAAGGCACCTGTGGAATGCCACCAAGCGAGCTTCCCAGATGGGTCCTAAAACATCACATGGTCTCCTGTGACCTGTCTGTCGACAGGCTCAGCACACACAGCATACCCTCAGGGACTTAGCGTGTGTGTGTGTGTGTGTGTGTGTGTGTGTGTGTGTGTGTGCGCGCGCGTGTGCGTGTGCGCGTGTGTCTGAAGACTGGGACCCTAGCAGAAGATCCTCATAGGATGGAGTGACCAGGTAGAGCATACAGCTTGGTCAGGCAGCTTCCTCACTGCTGGGTGTTCATATGGGGGCCTCCATTAACTAAACTACTGGATGTTGGAGACACGCACAGGGTTCCGGGTGGTGTCTGCTCCTTATTAAGCGTATAGGACACAGTTGGTTCCCACAAGGGCCATCTCTCCAATGGTTTCAGGCTCCCTGGCTGTGTCTAGTCTCCCCAGTGCAAGCATTACTTTCCTTGGAAAAATAAAAACACCAATTTTCTCCTGGCTGAAGCCAGACCATTGAAAGGCAAGAGAGTGAATGGCCCACAGGTCTGGTCCCTCATCCTGCCGTGGATGGCTTGCAGCACAAAACCACACCCTATGCATACTAAGCCAAGAGGTCCTCATCCTGCTGAGAACAGCATCTGGGATGTAGATCTGGATAGATTATGTCTGTGTGTCAGGAAGAGGCCTCCTGGGGTGGCCTTTGCACTGGGGAGTACGGGCTTCACTGGAAAAGAAGGCTTTCTAGGGTTCAGTGGTCAGTCTCACTCTCTCCTCCTGGTCCACAGCTCAGTTCTGGCTTCTGTGCTGACTGTGGCAGAATCCAACCAGGCCAGGTGAAGCGCATCTCCTGGTCACTGGTGGCTTGTCCTCTGGAGGCTGGCGTGAATCTTATGTGGTGTTCACCGGGTCTCCTCTGGAGGCTGGTGGGAATCTTGCATGGTGTTTACCGGCTCTCCTCTGGAGGCTGGCGTGAGTCTTGCATGGTGTTCACCGGCTCTCCTCTGGAGGCTGGCGTGAATCTTATGTGGTGTTCACCGGCTCTCCTCTGGAGGCTGGTGTGAATCTTGCATGGTGTTTACCGGGTCTCCTCTGGAGGCTGGTGTGAATCTTATGTGGTGTTCACCGGGTCTCCTCTGGAGGCTGGTGTGAATCTTATGTGGTGTTCACCGGGTCTCCTCTGGAGGCTGGTGTGAGTCTTGCGTGGTGTTCACCGGCTCTCCTCTGGAGGCTGGCACCAGTCTTGCGTGGTGTTCACCGGCTCTCCTCTGGAGGCTGGCGGGAATCTTGCATGGTGTTCACTGGGTCTCCTCTGGAGGCTGGTGTGAGTCTTGCGTGGTGTTCACCGGCTCTCCTCTGGAGGCTGGCACCAGTCTTGCGTGGTGTTCACCGGCTCTCCTCTGGAGGCTGGCGTGAATCTTGCGTGGTGTTCACCGGGTCTCCTCTGGAGGCTGGTGTGAGTCTTGTGTGGTGTTCACCGGGTCTCCTCTGGAGGCTGGCGTGAATCTTGCGTGGTGTTCACCGGCTCTCCTCTGGAGGCTGGTGTGAGTCTTGCGTGGTGTTCACCGGCTCTCCTCTGGAGGCTGGCGTGAATCTTATGTGGTGTTCACCGGGTCTCATCTGGAGGCTGGCGTGAATCTTGCGTGGTGTTCACCGGGTCTCCTCTGGAGGCTGGCAC